>JACXGJ010007486.1:0-30378 GCA_016801105.1 Esox niger | reverse complement strand
GACATGGGAACAATGACTCACAACTGAGGGGAGCAGAGGAGGAACATTTAAACACATACTAATTGGATGATTGGGACCTGGTGTGAACAATGAATGACAAGACAAGACAAATGAATGGAACCGGGATGAGTTCATGGTTGTTGGCAAACTGGAGAATGCGGGAGATGGCGGACCAATCCGTCACCTCACCGTCACACATACCTGTAACAACTGATACTCATCAGACTTTGCAAGGCAACGTAGTACAAAAGGTGTATATGGTTAGTGATGGATCACAGGTTTCACAAGAGTTGTGGCCAGGAAGGGGAGGTCTGAGATGGAGCGGAAATTGTTCAGGACGGTGTTGCCTAGTCCAGGTTTTCTTATGATGGGTGTGACAGCAGCAGCTTTGTAGCAGGAGGGGACAATACTGTTGGAGAGGGAGAAGTTGACTATGTTTGTGATGTGTGGACAGAGAGCACGTATGGAGGCTTTAATTAGAACTGCGGGAAGAGGATTAAGAGAGCAGGTCGTTTTTGGATGTCATTATGAGTTTAGTAATTTAAGGGGAATCAACCAGACTGAACGAGAAGAGGTGAGAGTCCTGGGAAACAGGTGGACAAAAATGGAGCTTAACAGTAGGGGGGCTGTGGTAGATGTTTTAGATAGTGAGGATTTAATCTATGCCCATTTATCTTTAGAAAAAATGCAATAAAGAGTTGGCAAATTTAGTGGAGCGGCTAGAGAGTGAGTCATTGCAGGGCTGAAGTAGTTTGCTGACAGTAGAGAACAGGAGCTCATACAGGAGCTGTTAATAGAATACAAAAATCCATCGGTCCAAGAAAAATCAATAACCTTCTGTTCTTTTGACATCTAAGCAAATCTTGATGTCAATCCTTAAACAATTTACTCATGGATAGACAAGCATCCAATCATCAGGCCCAGTCTGCTATTATCAATATTCTAAACATCGTGGTCATCTACAGTGGGGCAAAAAGTATTTAGTCAGCCACCAATTGTGCAAGTTCTCCCGCTTAAAAAGATGAGAGAGGCCTGTAATTCACTTCAACTATGAAAGACAAAATGAGAAAAAAAATCCAGAGAATCACATTGTAGGATTTTAAATGAATTTATTGGTAAATAAAATAAGTATTTGGTCAATAACAAAAGTTCATCTCAATACTTTGTTATATACCCTTTGTTGGCAATGACAGAGGTCAAACGCTTTCTGTCTTCACAAAGTTTTCGCACATTGTTACTGGTATTTTGGCCCATTCCTCCATGCAGATCTCCTCTAGAGCAGTGATGTTTTGGGGCTGTCGCTGGACAACACGGACTGGTCAACTCCCTCCAAAGATTTTCTATGGGGTTGAGATCTGTTGACTGGCTAGGCCACTCCAGGACCTTGAAATGCTTCTTACCAAGCCACTCCTTTGTTGCCCGGGCAGTGTGTTTGGGATCATTGTCATGCTGAAAGACCCAGCCACGTTTCATCTTCAATGCCCTTGCTGATGGAAGGAGGTTTTCACAAAAAATCTCACGATACAGGGCCCCATTCATTCTTTCCTTTACACGGATCAGTCGTCCTGGTCCCTTTGCAGAAAAACAGCCCCAAAGCATGTTTCCACCCCCATGCTTCACAGTAGGTATGGTGTTCTTCGGATGCAACTCAGCATTCTTTCTCCTCCAAACCCGACAAGTTGAGTTTTTACCAAAAAAGTTATATTTTGGTTTCATCTGACCATATGACATTCTCCCAATCCTCTTCTGGATCATCCAAATGCTCTCTAGCAAACCTCATATGGGCCTGGACATACATACAAAACAAGGCTTAAGCAGGCTTAACTGGCTTAAGCAGGGGGACACGTCTGGCACAGCAGGATTTGAGTCTCTGGCGGCGTAGTGTGTTACTGATGGTAGCCTTTGTTTCTTTGGCCCCAGCTCTCTGCAGGTCATTCACTAGGTTCCCCCGTGTTGTTCTGGGATTTTTGATCACCGTTCTTCTGATCATTTTGACCCCACGGGGTGAGATCTTGCGTGGAGCCCCGGATCGAGGTAGATTTTCAGTATTCCATTTTCTTATAATTGCTCCCACAGTTGATTTCTTCACACCAAGCTGCAGGTCTACAATTTTGTTTCTGGTATCCTTTGACAGCTCTTTGGTCTTGGCCATAGTGGAGTTTGGAGTGTAACTGTTTGAGGTTGTGGACAGGTGTCTTTTATACTGATAACAAGTTCAAACAGGTGCCATTAATACAGGTAACGAATGGAGGACAGAGGAGCCTCTTAAAGAACAAGTTACAGGTCTGTGAGAGCCCGAAATCTTGCTTGTTTGTAGGTGACCAAATACTTATTTTATTGAGGAATTTACCAATACATTTATTAAAAATCCTACAAAGTGACTCTCTGGATTTTTTTACCTATGATGAAAATTACAGGCCTCTCACATCTTTTTAAGTGGGAGAACTTGCACAATTGGTGGCTGACTAAATGCTTTTTTGCCCCACTGTATGATATTATCATTCCAATAATTAAGCAACGGAAATAGGTCTGGAAATGCTTGGGTCCTCAGTGGCATGAATCTGGAGCATTACCTGTGTTGTATCTATAAAACCACATGTTTCCTTATAGATCATCAAAATTAGATTAAATATCCAATGGATATATTGGTGTCTGATATACATTTTATTTGGATTTTTTTACCAAAGTAATTAACATATGAAAATCAGTTAATTATATTAAAAAAGTATTAAATTATGTGTTCATCAAAATACATTTTGCAATGCAGATTTTAACCTCTACAGTACACGCACAATACGGCCCTCTTGATTAAGTTTAATGCTGTCAAGTTGTCTTGGTGGTGTTGAGGAACTAGGCGAAGGAAGAGTACGGTCGATCAAGGAAAACAACACTAAACATGAAAATAAATTAAACGGAAACGAAACGCTGACTACAAAAGCGAGAAAGGAACACTCACCAGTTACGGACAATATTGACAATAACAATAATTGACAAGTGAGGGGAGCAGAGGAGAAACATTTAAAGACATAGTGATGGGATGATTGGGACCTGGTATGAATGATTGATGACATGTGACACAAAACAAGTCCGGGATGTGTTTGTGGAGTGACGAGAACTGGGGGTGCTGATCCTCACCGTACCATGACAAATGCCTATGGGCCCTGGTCAGTTTAGAACCTTCTGTTTTGTCAAATACAGCCATTCTTTTTATCTGATGTAACAGATTTATATCTACCAATTTAATATGCTGGTTTGAAGTAAATTGTGAGTGTAGTAGAAAATCAATATTAAAAAGGAGTTCATTCGGGTGCAAAATTTTGTGAACCCTGTGGAAGATGGAAAATGTTCACGATTTATTCAAATAAAGAACTTCTCAGTCGTTCATATAACAGTTGATTATTTCAAGTTTAATTAGGTGGATCCAATGGAACAGCCATCCCAACATTACAAAAGATGAACAGGGTAATGCCATGACAGACTGCTCTGCCTTACATTATGGCTTTCTCCTCTTTATACCCCCCCGGTCAGCTCCTGCAAATATTATCTCTTATGCTAAAACATACATACAAAACAAGTTGTCATATACTCTACATTGTCAAGGTTACCAAAGATCTAGGTCTTAGTTAACAGAACTCCTAAACTGAGCTACCCCTGGTCTCTGTTCTACCCGAATGGAAGAAATAGAGGAGACAGGCAACTTCACCTTGGAGCCATCTGTACAGGGCCATAGATAAGGCTCCTTCAGTCCAGGCCATAACAAAATCAAACAACAGGGCATGCTGACCTGGTTCTTCTATACGTGGCAACCATGAACAGTCTAAAGCAAAATATAGGCCTAGCCTAAACAGTCCATTTATTACAGTGAATAAGCAGAATAATGGATAAATCAGGATATGTTAATAAATTAATTCCTAAAAACCCCAAGTTGGTTAAAAGCATGTACATCATGTAAGTAAAATCGGGAGTGTAAATAATTGTATACGAAATATCAGCTCCTCTGGTAGCTGTACAGAAAATATATGAAGTCACATAGCAATCAACACATGATTTGGTTAATTTGGAATATACTGTAAAGCATAGTTGGAAAAATCCATTCTATTAGTTTGAAATAAAATGTTCCGAAAGAGAAAACAAGCTTTCAGAGTTGAAGAAATCAATGTTCTTTACGAGGTAGTGGCACAAGCACCTACCTATCAAAGACTGTCACCTACAAGAAGTCTAAGATGCAGGTTTTCAGACTCATGAATTAACAACGCTTTCAGGACACACACTGATAAATGCACTTACGTGCATCTTATGATTATTTAAGTGCTTTGCGAAACCGGGCACTGGTCAGTTTGTTGTTACATGTGAATCTAAAACATACCATTTTGAGAGGAAAGGAGATCTCAGAGAAGATTAATTTATTATTATATCTTTATTTTCAAAATGCTCTGTTAGAAGGCCTCGGTATTCTTTATGATTAATATATTATGTATACTCAACAACTTGTCACTCCCCGTCAGCAACTCATGATGTTTCTATCTTTGTTCAGGGGCAGTAATGAATGGAATGTCGGCTGAGTAATGATCCTAGCCTAGTCTAGGTAGAATAAGCCTTGGGCCTAGCAGAAACCACTATAGGTCCCTCTCTTGAGTCTACGTCTTAATGGCAGCAGTAGGGCTCCTGCTCCTTGTATTATAGAGGTTAACTGGACTCTATTTCTTATGGGGAGAGCTGAGATAACAAAACCACCAATAGTAACATGCCGCTGCTGTCATGACTACTCTGTGGATCAAATCAGACCAGAGAATGCTACATAATCATCTCAAAATTGTTAAAAGCATTTAACGTGACGGCAACTAGGCCTAGAAGTGGACACCCTTTCAAAATATCACCAAGAACCACAAGAAAAAATTTAAATCAGGTATACCCTTACACAAACATAACTTTTGGAAATTTTCTGATGTTGGACAAGAAGGCTTGGCTCGCAATTGCCATTCCAATTCATCCCTGGAGGGGGATCTCGGGCAGATATTGTCCCACCAGATTTTTGTCTCGACCCATCAGCTATAGAAAAAATAAAACCTTTTTATCTGATACTTGCTAACCAAATCTTTAGCAAACCTCTGTTAGTTTGATTAGTTGGATGAACTTTTGCACACCGAAAGGCGTAGCTAATAATTTTTGGTGTTGTATATCTGTTTTGGGGCGCCTTTTGTTTGTTAGGTTTTTTAGGCAGGTGGTGGTTGGATGTGTATTGCACAACCAGGTCTTTGCTAGCTCTTATCTTGAGCAACTCTGCCACAAGTGTCCGGCTAACGTGGTTGATTTCACCCAAACCTACTTCCTCAAACAAAGATGCAATGATGTTTCGTCACAAAGGCACAGCACCTCTGCTGCTGTTGTCTGAGCTTTTGGGGACACCTACTTCTTGCCCCAGAAAGTCATGTTCAGCGGATAGCTCAAGTGCAACCTCACACTCTTCCAACTCACACCACAAACTCAGGACAATCCAGCTTCTTGTGATAATAGCTATGAACTGAAAACTAATGCACCCTGACAGCCAGTTATTTTATCAAGAAAAACATAACTTCTCAGCTACATTAGTCATTTTGATCACAAAGTAGGGGATCCATGAGAATTGTGTAGGTTCATCGAGAAAATATTTAGGGGCAGGGTATAAAATGCAGCAGTAATCATTCGCAGGAATATGTGTCACGGTGTGGAGAGAGGCAGGACAAAGGTGTAGGTTTTAAGAGAATCATCCTTCTAATGTCCTTTTTCATGACTTCAGAACCAAAAACAACAAAAGGAGCATCAAACCCCAAAACTGATGCATACACACAATCAATGACCGACCAAACTAAGGGGAAAATAGGGCAACTTAAATAGGATCCCCAGTCAGAGGCAATAGGGAGCAGCTGCCTCCGATTGGGGATAATCAAACATTAGCATCCAGAGATGCCTAGAGGCACCTCAGCCAGGACCAAAAGGTATTCCCCTACCTGACCCTTATGCCTGAGCTAATGTGTTTGATTTGTGCACATTTCTGACAAAGCACGATAGTTTTATTTTAATCTTTTTATATTTATTATATCTTATATCTTAGTAGATTATGGTACTAATAAACTATAATGCACTTTTATTGACTTTTAACCCAGTCACAAGGCATGCTTTATTGACTTTTAACCCAGTCACCTAGGATACATTTTTCAAACCAAGGAAATGTTTTCACAGTGCAAAATTATAAGTGAACTGTAGATAAATTATGTCCTTGTGGAAGATGGAAGTGGTCACAATTTATCAAATAAAAACCTAATTTCATTAGTATAACAGTTGATTATTTCTTGTTTAATGGTTTATACACTGCATGCACAATTATTAGGCAAATAGTATTTCTCAATATTTATTTTATTGTTGAACAATCAGAAGGCTTTAGGTCAATCCAAAAGATCATTACACCTCAAACATGAATTTCTCAGGGGAATATATATAAGTGTGCACACCTGTTTGGCAACAATTGGTGTGCAAAACTATTATGCAACTAATACAAAAATAAAATCTACCAACTAACATGTTTATTCAACATTTCTGAAGTGTAACAAATAAGTTACAAAAATGTCTGTCCTTTCTAAAATATTCAGTGACCAATATGACCACTCTTCTTTTCAATAACTGTCCAGAGTCTTCCATCCTGGAGTCTGTCAGTTTCTTGATCTGCTCATGATCAACTTTCGCTAAAGCAGCAATCACAGCCTCCCAAATGCTGTTCTAAGGGATGTGTTGTCTTCCCTGACTGAAAATCTCTTGTTTGAAAAGGGCCTACAAATTCTCAATAGGATTTGAATCAGGAGAGGAAGGGGGCATGGGCATTATTCGGGCCTCTTTGTGGCCCTTGCTGGCTAGCCAAGTAGTGGAGTACTTGAAGGCATGTGATGGAACATTGCCCTACATGAAGATCATTGAATGCTGAGGATTTCTTCCTGTACCACTGTTTGAAGAAAGTATCTTCCAGAAACTGGCAGTAAGTTTGGGAGTTGAGTGTCTTAAACCCGAATAGAAATAGACTAAGGGACTCACAGCAGACTTTAAAAGATTCCCAATTTTGTCTAATCATAGTCACTCTAAACTATAATTAGATTAAAACCTGGTGGGTTGACATTCTGTTTGTTGCCAAAAAGCATATGCACAGCCGTTTTAGTTTCACTCGAGCTCAGTAAACAACATTGTGAACTATCGTTAAGCTGTCAGGTGTTGTTTTTTCAATCATACTTGTTAAAAAAGCCCTAGTCTCTTCCCGAAACACACTAGACAAATTGAATGGGCGTGGGGATTCTGTTATTAATATTAAATATTTCTTAGTTATGATTCTGATCTTGAGCTTGACTCGGCAAAGAGAGCAAATTGTTGTGAATGAAGTACATTGGTTGCATGAATAGCTGACAATACAATGCTAAATCTTTCACAATCTAATCAGGTGTGCAGAGGCAACAACAAGGGGCTTCAGGAATATGCAACTTTATGAACTCTTATTACTTTTAGGAGAATGTTTACAGTGCCAAGCTTCTGTTCCTCAATCTAGACACAAATGATTTTGTCCTCATGCTTAGGTGTGACCGGGGTGCTCCCACACCTCTTTCTTTTCTGGTTAGATCCAGTTTGCGCTGTTCTGTGGGAGAAGTACAACAAGTTGTACAAGTTCTTCAGTTTCTTGGCAGTATCTGAAATGGAATATCCTTCATTTCTCAGAAGAAATGAACAAGAACAGTTCAGAATGACAAGTTTCAGAAGAAAGGTATTTGTTTCTGGTCATTTTGAGTCTGTAATCAAACCTAGAAATGATGATGCTGAAGATACTGAACTAGTCCAAAGAAGGCCAGTTTGCTTCTTTAATTAGCAGTTTTCAGTCGTGCTACCATAATCGCTAAAAAAATTGACAGATGAATTAGCCTTTTAAAATGATTAACTTGGACTATTAAACACAACTTGCCATTGTGAACACAGAAATTATGGTTGCTGATAACTTCAGTTACTAAAAAAAGTTAGGACGTTGTGCAAAATGCTAAGATAAAAATGATGCAATGGTCTGCAAATAATTTATCAGTATATGTAATTGAAAGTTGTACAAGACTACATATCAAATGTTGAAACTGAGGAAGTTTATTGCTTTCGGAAAAATACATGCCCATTTTGAATTTGATGTCAGCAACATGTTTAAAAAAAGTTGGGACAGGGGCATGTTTACCACTGTGTTACATCACCTCTTAATTTAACAGCTCTCTGTAAGCATTTGGGAGATGAGGAAACCAATTGCTGTAATCTGGAAAGTGAAATGTATTCCCATTCGTGCTTGGTATAGGATTTCAGCTGCTCAACAGTTCAGGGTCTCATTCTTTGTATTTTTGTTTTCATGGGTAACAGGTCTGGGCAGCATGCAGAACAGTTTAGCACCCGTACTCGTTTTCCAATGGAGCTATGCTGTTGTAGTACGTGAAGAATGGGGTTTGGCATTCTTTTGCTGAAAGAAGCAAGGCCTTCCCTGAAAAAATATATAACCTCGATGGCAGCATATGTTGCGCCACAACCTGAATATATTGTTTTTCCGAAATGATGGTGCCTTCACAGATGTGCAAGTCACCCATGACATGTGCACCAATAACCCCCATACAGTCACAGATGCTGGCTTCTTTTCTGTGCGCTGATAACAAGCCGGATGGTCCCCCTCCGTAATTCTTAAAAAGTAGTAAACATTTTGATTCGTCAGACCACAGGAGTTTTCCACTTCACCTCAGTCCATCTTAAATGAGTTTAGGCCAAGAGAAGGCGGTTGCTTATTCCAACTTTGTATTATACGGTTTTAACTTGCATTCATGGATGCAACAATGAACTTTGTTTGGTTTTTGGAAGTGTTCCTGAGCAGTGTTTCAATGCTGTGCTGCCTGAGGGCCCAAAGATCTCAGCCATCCAATATTGGTTTTTGGCCTTGTCCCTTTTCTGAATCTTTGAATGATCGTATGCATTGTAGATAATGATATTCCCAAACTCTTTTAAATTTTACATCAAGAAACATTATTCTAAAATTGGTGTACTATTTCACTGCACAGATTTTCACAGAGTGGTGATCTCCTCCCCATTTTCACTTCTGAAAGACATCCTCTCTGGGATGCACTTTCTGTACACAATCATATTACTGTCCTGTTGCCAACTTTACATTTGTGTCTAAACTAGAAAATGGGGTTGTAGATATACCTAGGACAATCTGCTGTTTCCAGCTTTAACAGTCATATACAACATAAACAATGTCTATACTGATCACTGAATTTATTTTAATTGACTAAAAAATTGCTTTGCTTTCGAAACAGAGGACATTTCTAAGTGACCTTAAACTTTTGAACGGTAGCATAGGTGTCAGAATATAGTGAGTCCAATCATAAGCACTAAAGCTCACTATCTGATCAGTTGTATTTACAATCAGGGAATGACAGGTGCTGGGCTGTACGCATTCAAAATACAACAACAGGAAGTGAAAATATAAAACATGTCATAGGATATATTAAAATGAGAGGACCGCAAACATGATGTAATGTCTTCCAAGAAAAATCAAAACCCAGAGAATATGACTCAAATCAAATTATTGGATATTCCGCTGAGAGTCTAGAGACATATTTTTCATACTTTGGTGAAACTACAGGAGGTATACATTTTTTTATAAAGAATTTGTTTTTAATACGAAGAATTCTATTGAAAAACAAACTGAAATCTTTGGGGGGAAAAATAAATACAAAAATCACAATAACCTGGTTGCCTAAGTGTGCACACCATTAAACTCATACTTTGTTAAAGCCCCTTTTGATTTTATTAAAACACTCAGTATTTTGGGGTAGGAGTCTATTAGCATGGCTCATCTTGATGTGGCAATATTTGCTCACTCTTCTTTGCTGAAGTACTCCAAATTTGTCAGATTGCGAGGACATCTCCTATGCACAGTCGTCAACCCACTGATGTTCAGTTGGATTCAGGTCTGGGCTCTGGCTGGGCTATTCCAAAACTTTAATCTTCTTCGGGTGAAGCCATGCTTTTATGGATTTGGGTGTGAGCTAAAGGTCATTGTCATGCTGAAAGGTAAACTTCATCTTCAGCTTTTTAAGGGACGTCTGAAAGTTTTGTGCCAAAACTGCCTGGTATTTGGAACTGTTAATAATTCCCTCCAACCTGACTAAGGCCCTGGTTCCAGATTAAGAAAAACAGCTGCAGAGCATGATGCTGCCACCACTATAAGACCATAAGACTTGCTTTTTGGAGCTGGGCTTGGATGTTTTTCTCTGTAAGAAAAGTCTTCTGTTTTGTCACCCTACCCCCTAGCCAATTTATATTAATGAATACGGGAGATTGTGGTCACATGTTGCACACAGCCAGTACTTGCCAGAAATTCCTGCAGCTCCTTTAATGTTACTGTAAGCCTTTTGGAAGCCTCCCTGACCAGTTTTCTACTTGTTTTTTCATCAATTTTGGAGGGATGACCAGTTCTTGGTAATGTCTGTGTTGTGCAATATTTTCTCCACTTGATGATGACTGTCTTCACTGTGTTCTATGGTATATCTAATGCTTTGGAAACTACTTTGTTCCCTTTTCCTGACTGATATTTTTCAACAATGAGATCCCTTTGATGCTTGGCTTTTGATCTGAGATGCAACTAAGAATATGTCAGGAAAATCCTACTAGAACAGTTATAAGAGGGTGTGAACACATGCAACCAGGTTATTGTAAGGTGTTTATTTAAAATGATTCCCCCTCAAAGATTTCATTTTGTTTTTAATAGAATTGTTCTCATAATATGTCACATTAAAAGTGGAAACGGTTTTGACATGATTTATCTTTTTTTCATTCTTTGAGTAGACCTTTTATATCCACTGTTTTTACACCTGCCTTAGTTAAATTGTTGACATGCAGTGACATACAGAGCATTATAATTTTATTTTTGACAAATCACAGTCAAGCCTTTGGGGGTCCTTGCATTGCTGCAAACAAGTGTTATGGCTCAGGCGTGGGACACCCATGGAGGTGGATCTCGGAGTTGAAGGCCATAGGCCCCAGCAGTTATTTGGTAGAGGAGATTGCCACTGATGTCCTGCCCTGCCCCACTGCCCAACTCAAGCTGGCATATTTAGCAAGCTAAATTAGGTTCCATGAGCGTGCAAACATGCCCTCTCCTGTATCAGTGCCGGAATAATGCCTCAGTCACAACGACCTGGCCAAGAGCTGCAAAATGGGGCCTCTAAAAGCCTCTCAGCTGCTGACCCTTGACGAGACAATAAGATTTCCTATAAGGGGGGACGAAAAGGCCCCAGGAAAGCAGCACTGGTAGAATAGGAAAAGCTGAAGGGAGAAATGTTGAACCTTGATGCACTTGATGTGCTGGCTCTGTGGCGCAAACACCAGAATGAGGAAGACAGCCAAGCTGCTAAAGATACAGTCACCTCCACCATTTCAATATTAGGCCACCCCAGATAACGGCACCTTCACTTTCATAGCAGTTTGTATTTAAGGTTTTCTCTAAGGTTAGACTTTTTTAATGACTGCTGTTATTTTGTTAATAAAATAGACCCCAGGGCCCTAAACATTTCCACTGTGTCGTTCCCTGTGTCTCTTCCCATTACAATACCAATCTGAAATCAAGCCTATGCTGTTGTGATGATCATTATATAAACATAATTATTCTGTATTTATTTCAGTTAAAATAGACAAAAGTAAACAAACAGTATCAAATTTAAAAATAGGTTTGACTGTATACATTGCATTGAAAGGGTAAACAAAATAGGAGTTGCATTTTCAGGTTTAATGTAACTATAGATCTCTGTGTTGTAGGCTTTTAGCACAGGTCAGGCAGGAGAACTGTTGAGGGTTCTGCACACACTGGATGATTATCAAAGTTCTGAAAGGAGATATGATTGTTCAAAATAACAATGTGTACTCAGTTTATGATTGCATAGTTCTTACAATTCTCAAACATTCCAAAGATTTCTGCAAACCCTGGACAGAGCATTTCTAGAATCAATAGGCATTCTGGAATAACCCAAACAAATTTCACTAAAACTGGAAAGATACTAGACTGTTGGTAGTGTGTGGTTAAGGGAATAAGCAATTGGTGTATAGTAGATGTGTCTTACAGGTCACTGTCTGTGCAGGTCCAGTGGAACCCTCTCCGCTGTAAGACATTGATCAGATCCACAATGGATCCCTGGCTGCAGGACTCTCTAACGAAGGAAGATACAGGATACTTTATATTCAGTAAAGAACATACAGTCACACACTATATGTAGTTCATGCATTGTACAGTTTCTGAAGCAACTTTAAATCAGACAACTAGAAGGACATTTTCAAAAATGTCAATAGCTAAATAAAGTTTGTCTAGTGGGTGTTTATCTAGGAGTCATCCCAACTGGAAACAAATGTTGTGCACTTGTTTTGACTTGGGCCCATACTGCTAGACAAAGGGCATAGGGTGTTATTTGGGATGCAACCTAGTCATTCTTACATGAAGGGACCTTCCAGGTTGGCAACCACTTTGATGTTGACATGATCCACCATCCTGGGGTTCAGGCTATCCAGCTCCACGCTTCCAAACATGCTGTAGCAAGATAAAAATAAAACAGCGATAGAATGACAGTGATGGACTACAAGAAACATGTACTATCAGTGACTGATGTCTATGCTTCCAAACTTGCTGAAACATGATCAAAAGTCATGTATTCACCTTACCTTTTCTTATGGAAGGCATTTTCTATGGATCCATTGAGTAGTACTGTGATGTTGCCACATGCAGCTGCAGCAAACTGGTAAATATATAAAGCAGAGAATGAAGTAGCTCGAGCAAAGCCCCCAGTGGTAGTAAGGTGGACTGGGGACAATTGTTACACAACCAATTTCTCCAAACGAAAACAAGCTAGAATTATGAAAATGTGTCACTACTTGTTCATTCAGGTTTGCTATGCCTGTTTATGTTTTGGCTAAATACAGTGTCTTACTATTTGCATTTGTTACAGGCACATTGTGTATTCTTTAGCCCACCTTAGTTAAATTCCTGTAAATCTACAAAATTACCAACATGGCAGTGTATTATGTAAAAATAGTTTCTGCAGATGGATTCCCTGAGGACAAACATTATTCAGATTTTCATGAATCTATGCCAAAAATAGATACTCCATCGCAATGTACTGTATGTTGTAATTCATTTTGGTCTTAAAAGTATTTTGAATCTATTATGTGTAATTGCATTATGTAGTTGTATATTGAAATGCTGACCCAACCCTCCCTGTACCAGCAAACATACTGTAAAACCCTTGTATGACTAAGCTTACATTTTGTGAGGCTTGCCTCCACAAGGAATAAACAGGATGGTTCACACACGTCGACCATTCGGGGCAAGAGTTGAAATCAAATCCTAACAAAAAAATTACAAATGTAGGAGCTTCATAAGAAAGAAAGAAATGTTCACACAGATAAACACTTACGAAGACAAAGTCAATGACAAAAGATGTGAAGAATGTATTATTCTTTCTATAAGGAGTTGTTTTATTTTTTGATCAGTGAGCAAGACAACAAACTGTGACTATCTTTGGTATACTTAAGAGAGTTCACCACAAACATAAATCTGTAACATATGGTACTATTGTACAGCCGCACTACAATGTGACATCCACCCTGTATGTATATAAAATTCCTGTTCACCATGATGCCAAAACAACCCTTGTGTACAACCACAGAGACCCTGCCTGTCATCTTGTGACCGCTTTCCTCATTAGGGGTGCACACAAGTGTTTCTTAACCTCTTGTGGGAACAATATATGGAAAGATCAAAACTATTTTGCTGCCCCTCCCTTCATCACAGAGATTGTAAAGAATCCTACCTCTGTCTTCCTCTTCCTGTCCGCACCAGATGAGATCATTAAACATGTATCCCACAAGTGTGTCCTCCAGGGTCCAGAAACGACGTGTTACAGCTGCATAGTTGTGCATCAACTCCCTGGTCTTACTCCAGAACAACAACTAAAAATCAAGCAGTCAACTAATATCCACACCAGATACAGGACATTGGAGAATTGACAAACAGCCTGAAAACCCTGGACACACTGTAAGGACCCTAAAGCATCAGAGAGCAAGAATGTTTATTTATGATCAGGTCCAGGTAATCTTTTTGATAATGATCCAAAGTTAGAAACTCCAGAAACAAAAAACAGAAATGCTGAATAAAATTGGGTTCAAGGTGCTCGCATCTGCTGAGAAGCCAGTGTTATGATGGTGATACCCACCTTATTACATGGCAAAGTCTGTTGCATGGCACGGAACATCCGTCGATAGTCCTTCACCTTCACATTGCACGGAGACTTCCTCACAACAGCCTCCTCAAACTCCCTCCAAATCTTTTCACAGTCATAGCTACAGCAGCACACACACACTGTTTACAGTATATTTATAAGCTATTTTACATTCATTTAACAAATATACATAGAGATACACAAAGGCCTTTCCCACACATTACCTGGAATTAGGGCTGACTAGTGTTATGTAGCTGTAACATCGCCCTTTTACAATGTGTTTCAGATTAGGTGTTGTCCCGATCTCAGCTCTTAAACCATCAGGGCAAAACAGTACAATGAGCAAGCCTGATGAAATAACACAAGCAAAACACCACTCTGAATATTCATCAAACATCCATAAAAGAGTTCACTAAAGATAAAGGAGTGCAATAGAAGAATTAACTCACATATGTGCATATGAAATATGCTAAAGGTTGAGGATGTCTTGGGTAAGGTCATGATGATCACAGGTCATGGATGTGCACAACCCACACTCAAAGTCAGCTCTCCAGGGCTTTCACTACCTAGGGAGAGGGACATTAGTGCTTTCATGCTTGATGACATCATTAAACGCAAATTGTGAAATAAAGGACCCCAACCCATGTGTTATATCCAAATATGACTTGTAATTTCTTGATACACTGATAATAACATTCACATTTGTGTGATAGGGAAAGAGGTAAGCACTTGAAGTTTGCAGGAAAATATATTTGTGGGAGAATCTGGGGATGTAACTATAGTTAGAGACAGGGTTTATGGGTAAAGCTGGATAACAACGGTTGATTGAGCTTCCTGTGTCAGAGATACACAGGGTAGAGAAAACACACGCTGGGTTTGTTGCCTGTTAATCCAATCAGCCTAGGGAATGTGGTGATCTCCCAATCTTTTTCTGTTTGTCATGAAGGTGGCAGTTTTCAGTTGTTTACAGTAGGATTGACGGTCTGTAAAGCACACACCCAGATAGATAGTAAGGTAAACACTCCATTGATTAGTTAGTCATGAGCCCAGCTTTACCTATAAACCCGGTCTCTAACTGTAGTCACATCCCTTGATTCTTCCACAAATGTTTGCCTGGCAGTGTAAAGCTACAGATGTTTGCCTGGCAATGTAAAGCCTGTTAGTAGTTTATCCTGCTAACTTCAATGCTTACACTTTCCCTAACAAATGTGACTTGTATTATCAGTATTGCAAGAAATTACAACAGTCAAATTTTAGACAAAGATCGGGAAGTGCTTACCAAATGCATTAGATGGAACAAAAACATTTACAAGTTGATGAAAAATTTAGCTCCACAACTCCATGACACCCATATAAGTGATGTCCATTTTTCTCCCTGGACAGAAGAAGTATCCTTGCGTTGTGCAGTGAACATCTACCCCCCCAGATACAATGACAAGACTAAGGGATGGTCTTGCAAGGAAGCACAACACTTTCGCAAGTCATGGAATGAATAAACTGGGCCTTTTCCTGCAATAGAGACCCGCATGACTCTAATTATGCCATCATGAAAGCTATCTACACAGAAAGGGCAGGGGAAACACTCTGGGAAGGACCTGTTTCTGTGTGCGTGCCTGCGTAGTGTCACTTTGTGTTGTTAATGTTATTAGCTGTCTGACAGTCTGTGTGTTGTGGTGGGATTCCCCGTTCAAGCACTTCCCTGTTTCAATATTTCCTTACCAGAAAGTTGTGCCTTCCATCACTTGTACAGTGAGGGGAAAAAAGTATTTTATCCCCTGCTGATTGTATACATTTGCTTGCTTACAAAGGAATGATCAGTCTATAATTTGAATGGTAGGTTTACATATTTGAACAGTGAGAGACAGAAAAACAACAACAAGAATCCAGAGAAATGTGTGTAAAAAATGCTATGAATTGATTTGCATTTTAATGAAGGAAATAAGTATTCAAACCCTCTGCAAAACATTACTCATGATCATTGGATTTCAGTCCATCATGGCATAGTGTGTTACCCACTGTTTTCTTGGTGACTATGGATCCAGTTGTCTTGAGATCATTGACAAGATCCTCCCATGTAGTTCTGGGCTGATTCCTCACCGTTCTCATGATCATTGCAATTCCACAAGGTGAGATCTTGCATGGAGTCCCAGACCAAGGGAGATTGACAGTTATTTTACGTTACTTACATTTGCGAATAATCGCACCAACTGTTGTCACCTCACGAAGCTGCTTGGCGATGGATTTGTAGCCCATTACGGCCTTGTGTAGGTCTACAATCTTGTCCCTGACATCCTTGGACATCTCTTTGTTCTTGGCCATGGTGGAGAGTTTGGAATTTGATTGATTGCTTCTGTGGACAGATGTCTTTTATACGGGTAACAAGCTGAGATTAGGAGCACTCCCTTTATGTGTAGCTGTATAAAAGACACCAGGGAGCAAGAAATCTTTCTGATTGAGAGGGAATGAAATACTTCCCTCATTAAAATGCAAATCAATTCATAAAATAAATGACATGTGTTTTTCTAGATATTTTTGTAGTTATTCTTTCTCTCACTGAACAAATTAACCTACCATAAAAATGGTAGGGGATCAAATACTGTACATACAGCAAGAGAAACAGTAACACTTAATATAGATATACAGCACTGGAAAAAATTAAGAAACCTATTTCTTGTTGAGTGAGGATCAGAAGGGTTAAAATTAAACAACCACTGTAAATCTAACCCCTCTTTTCCTCACTCAAAACTTTCCTTTTCAACTTTTGTGGAATGGAAAGAAAAAGATGCAGTGGTCTCTTAATGTTTTCCGGTATTGTAATTGGTAGTCTATAGCCCTCATCCACTTGCCTAATGATGTCGATGTAATTTATAATATTGTCTATTTTAGACAATTCCCCTTATCAAATTAACACAAATGTTAATACATTTATATGTTACATTTAAATCCTTATCTCAGCTGACATCTTGGTAAACCAGGTTATACAAAATGTTTTTATAGCGATATAGTGATGTTAGGATTTTTATTGTATAAAATACATGTTATCTATTATACAATAAAGCATATTTTTAGTTTATTGTTTTATCAGTTTCTAATAGTCAAATATTAAAGTACAAGATCCATAAGGGAGAAAGAGGAAGACCGACCTATAGTGAAATTCATTAAAAACAACATTGCGATAAAACATTGCTTAATATATTTACCTCACGTTATACCCGCTACAATTCCCACTACAAATACCGTAGTCTCAAGAGCACCCTCTAGTGTAGCAATGTAGCAATCGGAAGCCAAAATCACTTTTTGCAGATATTCAGTACTTATTTAACTGGTGCCTTTTAAATAGGATAGCTTGAAAATTGTTTTGAAACAAAATGACATTGCAGTTGAAGATTTTGCTTAGGTTATCTACTGAGCAACATGTAACTCATGAATTAATCGTGCTGAAATAAAATTTAAAAACCATTCAGACAACTGTGATCAGTCGATCATAGCACTCTACAGGATAGCAGAAAAATTAATCAGAGCATTCATTATATCTTAAAGGATATTGCAATGCAGAATATAATTGAGATCTAAACCTAGTCGCCCAACTCATTGTCATAAAGCTGGGTTGTGGACAGATTGGCAGAGGCAAAACGGTTTCTGTAGGAGTAATCCATTTTAATAGAGGAAGGTACAACAGCACCAAACAAACAAACTTAAAGCAGACTATATGACTGGGCATAGCCTTCGGCTGCTAACCAAAATGAACCACATTAACGTGGGCAACCATTCAACATAAATAGGTTCCCCAATTGGAGGCAATAACCAACACCTGCCTCCAATTGGGGAGACCAAAGTACATAGAGGTGCCTAGAGGCACCTCTTCTGGCCATGTCCTGACTATGGCCCCAGCCAGCGCGAAGATGGCTAGGGGCATAGCCAGGACATAACACTCATGATCAATAATTTAGGGCTGACCCTAATCCCCTGGCACATAAACTATTGCATTATTGCCGATCCGAAGTTAACCACAGACAAACCCACCAGACAGGCCACCATGCAGGAAATAATTCTACCCAGTTCGACAAGTATCAGATTACTAAAGAAAGGTGAAGTAACCACAAAGCTCCCAGAGTTCTCTACAAATTACCTCATTCTCCAGAGCTTACAG
Organism: Esox niger; assembly: GCA_016801105.1. Taxonomy (NCBI): domain Eukaryota; kingdom Metazoa; phylum Chordata; class Actinopteri; order Esociformes; family Esocidae; genus Esox; species Esox niger. The sequence goes on along the minus strand of JACXGJ010007486.1, from coordinate 11,931 downwards.
TATATTTTAGACACAGCACGCATTTGATATGTGCCTATAAACGTTGCATGCTGTGAAAGGTACAATATTATGACTAATAATTTGTATCTCGGAATGCTGAGAAAATGTATCACAGCGAGGATGAAAGTTGAATTCTTGATTCTGGCATTTTATATAAAAGACAACCAAACTAGTTTTAAGACTAAATAATAGGGAATCAAATCTTGCATTTATTGCTGAAAGTCCGGTATAAATCTCAACCAATACATAAAGGCCTTACAGAAAAACATTTTGTGATGACAATTTCATCGATAGACACTCTTTAAGGAGTAAGAACAGAGACAAATTCTCTTGGCACATTTAGCAGTTTACTTGCAAATAGAAAGACGCGTCAAATGCTTACAGAATAATCATTCGAGGAGCCTCTAAAGGATAAATACTGAACAGTCAGTATTTATTACAGTTAAAAGGGGTGTGGCAAGATGCTACCCATCAATCTTAGGTCGCACAGGTGGGAGGGTTATCCCCCAACCTTATCCTTCCTGCCATAATGTTTACTGTTGTGTTTACCTAAAGGGCCAACTGCCCCTACATTCCCCCAACAACCACATTCCTAAGGAACAAAGGACAGATACCCTTAATGGTTTAGTCAGTTGAGCGGATGGTCAGAGAACCTAAAGATCTTCTGAAGGACTGTATATATATGTATATGTGTATACATATATGTTTGACATATGGATATTACATGCTGTTGTCCCTATATTTAATTCTAGTATTGGTCCCAAAATGTATTTCTAGTCAAATCTGTATTAATTTTAACTTTAAATTTAACAGTGGAACCGACTCAGATGATATCTGGGAGCCGGCTGGAAAAAGACAGGCACAATCAAGCAGTCCTGCCCCAACTACTTCAAGAGCATCTACCTCTGCTATTGTTTCTTGCTCCAAATCAATCCCACCTTTTGTCTCCACAATCACTCCGGCTATGAAGTCATCTTTCTGTTTCCACACCTACTCCCATCTGGCCATCCAGAGTTGTGAAGACACCAGCCCAGAGGCAAAGAGGGGCCAGTGCACCAGATGACACCCCTGAGGATGAGGATTGTTGTACAGTACTGGAGGAGGATGTGGAGCCACTTCCACCCACATACAGGTGTAAAAGGCAGTCAGGACCTCAGCTGGACATGACTGGGACGTACAGCACCCTCCATCTGTTCCAGCAGTTTTTTACTAAATCAATTCTTGCCACGCCGATGTCTATCATCAACAAGTATGGGACAAAAAAGCAAGTTGGAAAGAAAGAGGCATGGAAGACCATTTCTATCAATGACATGTACTCCTACATCACTGGTAATCTACGTGGGGGATTGGGAAGTTGAGAAGCCTGAAAGACTTCTGGAGAAGCACAAGCCTCTACCAGCTGCCTTTTCTTGCATCTGTAATGTCGACCACCCGGTACTTGACCAACTCACAGGCCCCTCACCTGAGTGTCCCACAGATGGATGAAGAAAATGAAAAGAAGAGAGGCACAACAGGCTTTGACAGGCTCTGTAAAATCAAACTTCTACCAGAGCATTGTTGAGGCTTGCAAAAAATATTTTATTGCCCGTCCAGAACAAGTCCATCGATGAGAGGATGGTAGCCTCAAAAGCCAGAACTGGCCTGAAACAGTACATGCGAGACAAGCCAACTCTAAATGGGGCAATAAGCTGTTTGATTTGGCCAACTCTGTGTGTGTCTACACCTGAAACTTATTTGTTTATAAGGGAAAATCACTCCCAGCCACTGGTAAGGGACTCTGTTATGATTCAGTTATGCAGTTTTTTTTTTTTTCACTGCTCGGGATTGGCTATAAGTTGTTTGTAGACAATTTCTATAAATGTTCAATGACCTAAAGAAGCTGAATGTATGGTGTTGTGGCACCATTCGTCCCAACAGAGTTGGTTTTCCCAAAACAAAACTGAACGACATCCCTGCAAGGGCTGATAGAGGCAGCAATGGATGGATACCACAGAGGTGGTCATGTGCACAACTATGCACAAATCCTTCAGGCCATTTCAGCAGACGTGTAAAGGATGCACAAGGAAAAGGAGCAAGAAAAACATACCCATTCCTGCTGCTGTGAAGGACTACAGTAAGCGTATGGGCACTGTGGACCTTTCAGACGCACTGATTGGCTATTACAACATCCTCCACAGACTATGAGATGGTACAAAACATTATTTTATCATTTCATTGGCACTGCTGTGGTGAGTGCCTTCATCCTTCATCAGCAAATGACAAAGAGTCATGGACAGGCCTCGCTGACACAGTTAGCTTTCAGAGAGCGGCTCATCCAGGAGCTGGCTGAATTTGGGGCAAAGTCAACTGCTGCACAAGCATCTGCCTCCTTTACCACTCCTGCCCAAGCACCTGCCTCCAGTGGTGCGCACATCCCATAGTATCTGGGTGCAGACCTGAATGTGCCTCAAAGCCAAAAGGGTACAGTAGGAAGGTGTCGTTGTACCCTTTGCCATAAAAGTTCACCCATTACCTGCACAACTTGCGTTGTCACCCTGTGCTTTACACCAGAAAGAGACTGGTATGAAGCTTGGCATCAGCAGCATAACCTTATGTAGAGGGCTGACAAGGGTGTTATATGTCGTGGAGCAACGCGCCCTAGAGGGGGTTTGCTCCTATTGGTTTACCCCGCCGCGAATGTGGCCATCAATAAAAATTAAAATGCACTATGGCTCAGCCAATTAGAGAACACCTGCCCCTATATTACCGAGTGGACTTCTTGCACTGAGGAATATCTTGTTGCTGTTTTTTCTTCATGATGGCGTCTTCGATTGACAACCTGATCATGGCGGGATGCCGTTGCTCATCTCTGGCTGCTGCTGCGGACCTGCATGACTCCTGTGTGGCGTGCCTCGGACCGGAGCATGCTAGGATGGGCCTGTCTGACCACCCGGCCCTTTTCCACTGACCCAGCCTTGCCCCCCCTTCCCCCCCTTCCCCTTTGGGGGTTGGGGCATGGTGGCGTGTGTGGGGAGAGGGAGGTTAATTCTGCCCTTTCCGCACATGCCCCTGCCACTCAGCCCTCTCTCAGATCCGATTGTATTGGATTAGTTGAGAGAGGTGCTTTGAGGCTGGGGGTCCCCTTACCTCCCCTCCCGCCCCCCAAGGAAGTCGACCTGATGGCCGGCGGTGCGGGAGCCTGACCCTTAGGCTCCCAGTCTGCCTGGCCTCGCGAAGTACGCAGAGGGCTGGTGGCAGGCTCCTCTGATGGCAAAGGCGGTCTGTGAAGGCTTATCTGCCTTATACCAGGGTGGCGGGAAGGACAGAGGCCATTGGCTCAGCTGTTCCTAGATTGGAACCAGCGATGGCGGCCCACTTCCTGACGTCAGCGCGTGGATGGCACTGCAGGAAACCTGTGCTGCCCGCGCTGAAAGACCGTTTCTTTGCTCAGTTGTGGGACAAAACACTGGGGGCGCAGATGGTCGTGGCGGCCAACAACACAGCGCTGCTGTTGGCAGCAATCTCGAAGCTCACCACGGGCACGTCAACCCTGTCCGCAGCGGAGATCGTTTCCCAGATGGCGGGTGCTGCGTTACACCTTAACCAGGCACACTTGCGCAGGGCGCATCATGGCTACTGCTGTCGTGGGGCATCGTCACCTCTGGCTGTCTCTTTCGGCGGTCCAGGAGAGTGAGAAAATCCCCCTCCTTAATGTGCCGAATGTTTCTTCCTGATGGTTCACCGGGCAGCGATGAGATTATGGCGGTGGGCCATCTCAGTTCCCTGTCGGCAGTTCACGTGCCAGGCAACTTGAATGTGGGCGCAGACCTGATGTCACGTGCGGGTCCTCGAGACGATGACTGGCGTCTTCATCCCAAAATCATCTCCCAAATTTGGAGGAGATTTGGGGAGGCGCAGGCAGACCTGTTTGCGTCGAGAGAGAGCAACAATACTTTTTTTCATGGGGTTGGAGTAGAGGATATCTGTAATGCTGCATCGTGGTCATCGCCCTCTCCGTTCATTCGTTTTTACTTGATGGACATTGCTGCCCCCTCTCTAGCACATGCCGTTCTTGGGAACGTTAACGGCGGGCTGTGAAGGAGAGGTTGGTATAGAGATTATTTTTCTCTTTTTACCCCCGCGAAAGGTGCTGTCTACAGACAGTGCCTTGTTCGTCTAGTGGTTAGAATTTTATTTTCTGAAATCGATGGGCAAGTTTTTTAAACACCTCGCGTGGCCCCCATTGGTTGACCCCCACTGTTCAGAGGGTGCTGGACAGTGCGTGTGGGTTCCCTTTGTTCTAGTCATGTCAGACTGTAATCAGTTCTGTTCATAGTCACAAGTCAGGCATTCCTCTCCTGTGTTTAATGGACGTTTACCCTCTATCCTAGGGTAGTGGGCTGGGGCGGGGGCATCTTCCCCTGTGCCACACTTGTTTTTTTGACACGGGATAGGGCTGGGTATTGGTTGCCATGGCAACCCTAGCCCGTAGACCCTTTTGTGCCTTGTTGGAACCAGTTTTTTAATTGGGACCGACAGGGAGTTCATCTTGGGCATCCCTCGCTCCGCCGTAAACCACTAGGAGCAAAGCCCCTCTAGAGGGCGGAGCTCCACAACATATAACGATAGTTACTGGGTATGTAACTCCAGTTATATGTGTGGAGCAGAACCCCCTGGACTTTGTCCCCTGCTGGCCCCCAAATGTTTCTAGCTGAATAAATATTTCAGGAGGCAGAGTGTAGGGTCCACCTGGTTATATAGGGGCAGGTGTGCCCTAATTGGCTGAGCCATAGTGCATTTTAATTTCAGTGATGGCCGCATTCGCGGGGGCTCCTCTAGGGGGCTCCGCTTCACTCATATAACTGGAGTTACATACCCAGTAACTATCGATCTGGACATTCAATGCAAATTGTGTACATCCTTTCCCCTTTGTGTTGTTTGCTGTGGTTTGCTGTTTTTGCATTTCTGACATTAGATCAGTGTTGGCTTCTAACTTAGCCCTTATTGTAAATAGTTCACTTATTTTGGGAGGTATTGGATCAATGTTCTTGTCGTGCCTCCTGTCAGTACCTTTATGAAAGGAAACTAATGATCCACCATGTATGACATTTCTGGAAGTGTGTAAACTTATTTGTTATTACACTTGTATTTTTGAATAATCTCTGCTGTCATATGCTTGGAATTTAATCATTTATCCAATTTGGCCACTTGGGTAGATTTGGGGACAATTGTAAAGGACACTCGGGAGTCCTCTTACCAAATATTCTGCAGCTCTATGGTCATTCAATATAGCTGCCTAAAACTTTACCAACAGTCTGCTGCCATCTAGTGTCTCCAGCCTCCTATCTCAATGCACGGCCTTCCCACTGCATTTCAAACATGATCACTAAAATTAAAATGACAAAGAAAGCATGTTTTTTGCTTATCTTCTGCCAAATGTATTGTGTTATACATTCCTGCATTAATTTCTGGAAATTAACCTATGTTTCTACTATATTCAGGTCATGAGATATAAGCATTTAGATTTGGGTACATAATTTTAGGCGAGAATTGACTTATTTGCCCTTGCCAAATTTTTGGAGCAATTTATTTGAAAACTATTTCTAAGACACAAGCATTATTTCCCAAACTTCTCATAGGAAATAGAAAAGTACACCTTCAAGTGTTTTTTTGTGTTTGTCTAGTTAGTTGTTCAGCCATTTACTAACTGCAGCTAACGCCATATGGAGTGAAACCTACACGAAAGGAGCTCTCCAGGAATAGGATTGGTGAATACTGGGACTCTAAGGAAAAACAAGGTTAATATCCTTGAATGGTCCAGTGAGAGCCCCAACCTAAATCCAATTGAAGATGTGTGGAAGTACTTGAAGATTGCTCTCCATCGACACACTACCGATGTAACTAGACAGAGCTTTAGTATTTTTTATGTAGTATACATTGTTTTTTCCACTTAAAATGTCCCCTTAAATGTGTGAGGCATGGTGTGTAGGTGAGTGGGAAAATACTATTTTAATACATGAAACTCTGTGGCATTGAATGTAAAAGAAGTAAAAGAAGTTCAAGGGGGTGTTGAATCTATAAGCGCTATCAGTTAGCTAAACATTTACAGCAACACCACTACACAAATAGGACATCTTATAATATTACTAATACTAATATAAATTGAAAGACATTACAGCCTTTTTGCATTAACATATTTATAGATATCGGTAGATAAATTATTCAATAGTAGATGAGTACATTTAGAAGGGTGAATTCCTCAGCAATTCTGGTTAAAGTAACCACCTTTTCTTGATATTAATAGATCAATGAATATATAGTAGATAAATAGTATGAAATTGGTTGGTTGGGAGGGAGACTAATAAGGTAGTATTACTAAGGTAGTATTGTTTTTGTCCAATCAGAAATGCCTGAAATCTCTATAGCAATGCAATATAAAATAATAATAACAATATATAATTACTTATGACCAGAGAATGAAATTGCAAAATTCTTCTCAGGAATCACATACTAGCAATTGCGTAATGGCAAGGGAGAAAGCTAACAACAGGTAGCTAACAGACAACACCTCTTAATCCAAATTTAAAGTAGCTACATATTGTAGCGTCTGACGGGCAGTGTTTTGAACCTGCGACCTTCAGCTCCCCCGGCAGGTGAGTAGTAGCCATTCCAAAGTCGCTACACTACCCCCACCAAACAGGAGAGTGTGTAAGCTTCACTATACTAAGTCCCTCACAGAAAAACACCTCTCTGTTGGCCATCCATGCCAATCCCACTTCTGACACCAATGTCGTGTCTCGAAAACAAGATCTTCGTGTCAGTAGTAGGATGGGGAGACAGATTGAAGAGCTGCAGAGAGCACTCGAGCAGACCTAAGGGCACCTGAGAGATCTAATGCGACAGAAGATGGAGCCCGCCAGATATGGAAGTCACCTAGTGCCCCATGGCTTCAACAGCATAATTCTGCAACAAGGCAACACCCACAACCCGTGGCTCCTGATTGCCCCCGATTTACCAGAGGGGCTGCTACTGGTGATGTCTTGCTACCTGCCATAGATCCTGAGCCATCACCACTTTTCCAAACACCCAGCCTACCACGTCCACAGCTGTGTCCAGGACATCAGCCAAACTGCCCAACGATGACACAGCTAGAGCCATACCTCTCCCAAGTCCACCTAGGGGCCTGACAAAGTGGCTGGAGGGGTGAAGAGACTGCTACCCACTTGGCTTTGACATTGGAAAGGAAAGAAGTGCAGGTGCTTTTTGACCTAGCTCCAGCAGAACAGCAGGACCTGCAGGCCTTGACCATAGTACTGGAGAGGAGATTTGGGCAGCGACTCTTTGTGGATCAAAGCAGAGAGCAAAAAGCCAGCAACCACCATCAAGGAGAAGCAAGCTTGGGCACCTTTGCTGCAGATGTGCAACTGCATGCTCGACAAGGTTACCCACAATTCCAAGCAGCTGCACAAGAGGAGCTGGCTCTCCACACCTTTCTGCTGATATGTGTGAATCGCCAGGCCCACAGCTCTTGGTGAGGCACTCCACAAGGCTGAACGAACTGAAGGGGTACGCTCCACGTGGCTCATCCTGCTCACCAACGATGTGTCAGGTTTGCCCACTATGATGAGGGGAAAGAGAGAAGAGGTTTACAATGTTCTGGCTCCACCACAATGGTTCTCACCTTGGTCACCATCACCAAGTGACGCCCCCCCTGATCAACTGACCGCTGCTACCAATGCGTCAAGTCTGGTCACGTAGCCCGCAACTGCTCAGCACCAGCGCTGAAAACCAGAGCCACTCCAGCCCCTCTCCAAGGCCGATGCACACTGGTTGGCCGCCTTGGCCTCAACAAAGGACTTTACCTGAACTGCCAACTGGATGTAGCGTCCTGACGTGAGACCAAAGATCGCCTTCACCTTTGGGCATGGGCTGTAGCAGTTCTGCATCATGCTGTTTGGACTCTGCAAAATAACTACTGCATGACCCGACGTGAGCTGCTGGCCATGGTCTCGGCCCTACGGCATTTTCGGGCATACCTGCACGGTGGCAATATAGTAGATTTTCAGTATTCTGTAATTTCAGTCATATTGCTCATTAGGAGCCAAACTATTTCATATGGATACCTGAGTTCATTCTTCCAATGTGTACTTTTGATTTAGAAAATTCTTGTTTTTTATGTAGACCTCTGACAATATCCCCTTGTTTGTTTTGATGAATAGATGGTTTGTGTTATATTTTAAAGCAAATCTTGAGATAAAAAAACAGACTACTTCAACTCCTTGTTTGATTCATTTATTGCTACCACTTCCACAAGAAAAGGCCTTGTGTCATAACTGGTTTGTATTTTCTGTCATAACTTGTTTGACATTTTCTTGGTGGGCAATCCGGTCCACATTGTTATGGTGCCACATTTAGGGCACCATTCATTTTATAGTAGATGTATCAAAGCCATAACGATATTACTTGTTATTACTTTGGAACAAGAGGAGAAAAGGATAAGAGAAAAGATTGAAAAATCTTTGGATAATTTTGGTAATGTATGGAAAATAATTGGGAGTTGTCAAGGCTCAGGTTTTGCTGTATCACACTATAGCTTTCCAGACACCCAAAATCCATTCAACTAATAGCTTATGATTTAGATATTATGCATTCATTCATAGGAGAATGGAGAGTGGGGGAAACGGTTTATACAAGAGAGGTTTAAAGGTTTATTATCAATTGGCATTCATCTTGCCTTCGATCGCTGACTCATCACATGCTGACTTTTGTTCATCATCCACTGTTAGTGTACATGTTGCACACAATAATGCACTCTGACTCTGGGTACAAATATTTTAAATGGGGCTTTTATTTTATTAAAGAATAAAACAAATAAATATGTTAGCTGTTCTCGAATGTACTTCACTAAATTTCACAAGCAACAGAAATTGTCTACAGTACTTCAACAGGTGTACTGACATGTATTACTTATTCTATTATCATTACTGATTAACAAAATAAACAGACAACTTAGACAATCCATACGTGTTTGAGCGCATGTAATTATGACCGGAAAACCCTAGCATTGCTTACCCGGTTAACCTAGCACATGGATTTCCACAACTACCATCCACAAATATCTCTTACATTTGTACCAAAACCAATCAACATATTTACACCAAAATGGTAACATTTTCCCTGGGCAGGAATATGATTCTATTTTTTTAGGTGACATACAAATATGATATTAATATCATACAGGTCTATGGGTTTGTGAACAGGCTAATGTGTACTACAGTTTAGTTAGTAAACACAATCTGAAATAAGATTAACAAATTACCCCAATGTATATAGAAAAAATTCTCACCTGAATTAATAAATCAAATAAATGTGTGAACTACTATCAAATATTTTTCACTCGCTCTACAAAAATCTCACTAGCAACTGAAGAACATTCGAGAGGTAGCCCATTATGAAAACCTGCAGGACAAAGCGCCACACTGGATCAGTGGAAAGAAAATCCATATCTGGTATCTGTTTTTTAACATAATCCTGGAACAAAATAAAACACAAATATCACACAAATTCAATTTATCTCACAAACAGTGTTTTATCTGGAATAATCATTATTTCCAAATGCTAAAGATATTCTCTGAAACAATCAGAAAACGGGAGAAGAAACTGGTAGTAAAGGTTAACGCAAGCCAAAAAATAGGGTACTTTCCGATTCACCATATTTGAGTAGAAAGTCTGGCATTACTTTTTACCCTGCCAATCCGTAATGAGTAGTACATACATGTTTCAATCTGATGTGGAACTTTTTGTTCCATCATTGCAAATACATTTGGAGATATATACATTTGGAGATATAATAGCTTATATCTTGCTGATTGTTTACCACTGTGAGCAGCTCTCAACCAGCTGTCAACCTTATCTAAACATTACAGTATAGTTCTAGTGGCATAAACTAAATACCTGACATAAAAGCTTGATTGTGGCTGGTTAGGTAATGCAATATGACTATCCCATAGACATGGGAAAGCAACTGAGAATGTTAGCTGCCCTCCACCCCTGTATCTAACTGACGTTGCTAGTAAACTTTGTTCTTGGCATCTCTGTTTTTGAAGGCAGTAATTATTATTAAACCTTAACCTAGCTATGGAACTACCTAGAGGGCCAGCAGCAGGAAATTAATGAGAGGGATTTTTTTATAAAAGAAATGCACAGGCTGTCCTTACAGGGCACCAACTACCCCACCCCCCAAACGAAGAGATAAGAAGGGAAATGCGAAGGATGGATACTAAGCCAAGGATACTAAGCTGATACACAAGGACAATCACAACCACACACTGAGTCTACCAGTGAAGGTCTGTTATATTGGAAAGTTCCACCTAGAGTAAGGCCTCCTCCATTAATCCATGTAATAATTTCAGCTACAGAGTATGACATTATCACATTGAATACAAAAAAGTATGAGAAGGCATGCATTTACTACTGTAAGTCACAATGGGTAACAAGATCTGCTGAGGCTTAAATGCTCAATTTTTATTTGTTAAAGGTTTCTTCATGAAAAAATATTAAATTAGATCTTTGTAATCTACTCAGTTGTGAAGAAATGCGAGTGTCTGAGCAGTGAGCATTTACTATCCATAAACTCTGGCCAGTAGAGGGCTCAAACGAAGTTGACTTGTCCATATAAAGGTAGTTGTCTGTCAAGTCTGGTACTGTATGGCATGCTGCATGGGACATATCTAAGGAGATTTCCAGAGAGCTTATGTAGGACCTAATGCCAGTAATTATTCCAGTGATGGTTGCTTTCTATGTCTTGTAGTAATGTTGGAATGTGGTTATGTGCAACCAGAAGCAAATCGACCAAGAAAAACTGGCAAAAATCACTCCAACATTGTGCAAATGTGGTATATACAGTGGTGTTCATAGGTTTGCATACCCTGGCAGAAATTGTGATATTTTGGAATTGATTTGACAAAAAAACTTTCTTGTATTTAATGATCATATGAAGCCATTAAGTATCACATACAGTAGATGTTTGGCTCCGTTTTAAACTATAATGGTAACAGAAATCACCCAAATGGCCCTGAATTACATACCCTTTTAAGTTTGGCCTTGTTTCAGATACAGAAGATGACACACAGGTGAAAATGGAAATTAAATGTGGCTTTTTAAATTGCAATTAGTGTCTGTGTATAAATAGTCAATGAGTTTGTTAGCTCTCACGGTACATATATTATGGTACATATATTATCTGAATACCTTGTGTCAGTGTTTAAAAAAATCTATATAATGTACAATTTGTAAATCAGTTAATGACAGAATTGATTATGGACCTGGATAGATATAGATAGATGATACACTTCAATGTGAGTGAACTTTAAGCATACTAATATTTTCACAAGCATCAGATCTCATGTATTTTTTCATAAAATTTCACATTGAAAAGAAGGAACTAATGGTTGAAGTTTTGTTTATTGCATAGCCATTAGAATAGGTGTAGCAGCAAAAAGTTATTGTTCTAATCCTTTAGTTTTGGGAAATTAAGTCTATACACTTTAAATTGTAAGGGAAATTGTCAGACACATGATATCATTAAGCTCAATAGAAGCGATTGTCAGTTACATTTGGTAAAGTGCAAATGCACACAACAAAATATATATGTACAGAAATAGTAACTTTGTAAGTTACATTGTAAGTCTAAGTAGGTAGGAACACAGTTAAAAGAAGTTACCAGATGTGGTGCTTATTATGTTAGCTAACAAATGTGTGACGACCACGCCATCTACTGCCCATCCTCCCCCTGCAGGAGGCGGGCTTCGGCGTTCGACGTCACCAACCTTCTGACACCATCGCCCCGTCTCATCAACCCATTGCACCTGTTGTCTCGTTTAGCGCACCTGATCATCATTTAGTCATTCCCCTCAGTATATATGTTCCCTCTGCTCCCTTTGTCTTTGTGTG
>JACXGJ010007485.1:0-30383 GCA_016801105.1 Esox niger | reverse complement strand
ATATATATATATATATATATATATATATATATATATATATATATATATATATATATATATATATATATATGTGTGTATATATATATATATATATACACATATATATATATTTATATATATATATATATATATATACATATACACATATATATATATATATATATGTGTATATATATATATGTGTGTATATATATATATATATGTGTATATGTATATATATATGTGTATATGTATGTATGTATGTATGTATGTATTTCTTTTGGGGGTTAGCCCTGCCATGGCAGATGCGACATTCTGACGCTAATGATAGCATTTTGTGATGTTACTGTGATGGTGACAGTCTATTCTGACAATGTTTTTGAAATGACTAGGCACATCCCCCGCTTTGACTAAAGTAATATAATTCAATATGAAAGCTGGCAGATCAGTGCGACTGTAGTCAACAGAAGGTTAGGGTCCAGTGAGTGAATTGTCTGCTGTGAGTGCTCAGATTGTGAGTAGGCTCCTTTCAGTACATTTGCTATCCATTGTATCCTGACAGTTCTCCTGTTCAGTGTATTCACATATAATTACACAGCAGTACTTAAGATTTTTTTTTCTTACTGTGAAGATAATGATAGCTGTATTATACATACAGTACATCAAATGAAGGCTTTGTAGATATGACCATTTTTCCGGTGTCTCATTTTCTAAGTGCTGCAGCAGCCTATTACTGTTAGATAATGGCAAAAGCTCTTTACATATTCTAAGGCTGATGAATATCTGAGTGACCCCCAGCATCTCTGCCGCGGTGCAGCTGGACTGAGGATTGTTTCTGCAGAATGCTATGTAGGTATTTGTGTTGTGCCTGGGAACGTGCCTGAGAACGTGCCTGAGGTCACGTCTCTGCATGAAAAGTATTTTCTACCATTAAAATTATCAGGCATTATTGTTTATTCAGATTGTCAAAGTCCAAACAATTCTCCCATTATAATTATTATTAAAAGAGAAATGTGTATATGTTCTGCCTTGTAATGTTAGAAAAAGTCCATAACATATCGATATTTCACAATACTTATTCACCCAGAAATTATTTTGGGTGAATTCAACAACACATGCTAAATGGCAGACTTTCTATTGGACAACCGATGCTTGACCAGCATATTCCTTTGTTGAGATTATTTCTTCCTTAAGCACATGAACAAACAACAGCGCACTGTGTAAAGCGAAATCCCTCTGTAATATTCTGGTTGCTAAAATTCTACACAGTTCACACAATTTCTATTCATTTAAAACATTAAAATATTGCCTGCTGCGTCAGCAGTGCACTAACTTTTCTTAGTCGGTGTAGAAAAATGCCAGAAGGTGCCTGAACATTCTGGCGGCAGCTAGCGGGGCAAGCCCATCCCAGCACAGCTGCTTCCCATCAGGATCTCGTTAGAGCGGGTATTTTAGGGCTCCAGATCGGCAGCTAGGGACAGAGGCAGAGACAGATGATGGAGAAACTGAGGACACAACGAGCCGCGGCTCCTAACCACCCTTCATGCTACACTGCTCTAGCAATACAAAAAAGCTTCTTTAAACTGATGAACCAAAGGAGATTTTAAACGCTAGCACAAGTGAGATGGTGTTGGGGTAGAGTTGCTTTGAATGTAGACAATTGTTGCTGTAATTCACTTTCCCACACGGGAAAGAAGTCTACACATTGATCCTTTAACTTTAAGGATGGAGAGGAACTTTTACTTTGGAAGCCTTCATTTTGAATGTACAGAGTTTGAATGTACTTTAATTAAAATGTTATGGGTGCATTTATCATGATCACCACAGCTATGTAATTCAAAAATTTTCACAACCAGTCTGCTTAATGCTAAATGTAAAACCGTATGCCTGCATCAAGTTCCTGAATGCTGTAGAATGCTAAAAGATATAGCGGCATGTTCTGTTCATTCCTGACATTCAGAAAACATTAACTGAAATTACTTTTACCAGAATGGAGATACAGTGCAGAAAAGAAATCAAGACTATTGATTTATGTTGTTATGTTTGAGCAAATTATTGTTATCCTTGTAAGACTGTACAAGAATGCAGACTGTCAAGTCAAGCTTTCAAACTACAAACTCAGCTACATGGCAGAAAGTGTAGCAATGCAGGAAATCTGCTTTAAACTACAATAAATTGTCTTTAGTGCATGTTTGGATGGATTATTGCAGAAAATCTGCAAAAAAATCTGCAAAAGAATTGTATACACTGCATACAATCAAGGCGAGTCATTTTGTTTGTAAAAACTCAGCAGTGTCAATACCAACATTGCTACCCATTCTCAAGCTTCATTCTCAAGCTCCATTCTCAAGCTCCATTCTCAAGCTTCATTCTCAATTTTCATTCTCAAGTTCCATTCTCATGCTACGTTCTCAAGCTCAATTCTCATGCTCCATTCTCTAGCTCCATTCTCAAGTTCCATTCTCATGCTACATTCTCATGCTACATTCTCATGCTACATTCTCATGCTACATTCTCAAACTCCAATCTCAAGGTCCATTCTCATGCTCCATTCTCAAGCTCCATTCTCATGCGCCATTCTCAAGCTCCATTCTCAAGATCCATTCACATGCTACATTCTCATCTTCCATTTTCAAGCTCCATTCTCATGCGCCATTGTCAAGCTCCATTCTCAAGTTCCATTCTCAAGTTCCATTCTAATGCTACATTCTCATGCTACATTCTCAAACTCCATTCTCAAGCTCCATGTTGCTTTCTCATGTTCCTTTCTCATGTTCCATTCCACCCCTACCGCCTAAGCCAGAAAAGCACACTGGCATGAATTAGTGTTTCTGGGTGTATGCGTACATATCCGGTATAATGTGAAAGCCTTTTGAGTCTGTGCCATCATACCCTGTTTCGACGGAAATTAGAAAGAGCTTGTCCCCTTATCTCCTCCCTCTCTACATCTCCATTCACGGCAGTGGGCATCTCTGCACATGACAGCACACAGCTGGGAGTGAAGCCTATGTCGAGATCTCAACCCTCCCAATCCTTTATTAGGACTTTAATGATCATAAAGATTAGTCTTATTAAGACATCCCTTTGTCAATGACGTGGATTGCTGGTCTCCTGGTAGTGTAGACATGCTTGAATGAAGATGCGATTTAATTCACAGCCTCAACAACAGAGGCTAACAAAGATAATTAATTAGTCCGTAGAGGGAGACAGAACCGGTACTGCTGCCAAATCTGACAATTAATATGGGATTACCTTATTCGAAGGAAGGAGGCCAATTTCCTGTTGCACTAGCGCTTTTTAACGGTATTTGTTTGAAATATACTGTACAAGAAAGATCTCTCAAGCGTGAAAGACCTTCCTTTGTTTTTGATTAGTAATTCTTAAGTGTCACAGCAGGCGACCTCTGGCAAAACCCAAAACTTCGGGGCAAAACTTTGACATGTTGAGTGGAAGTCTCAGTGATTTTGACGGGGTCCCCTTTGGGCTGAAGGAGTATCCTGCGGTGCTGCCTAGATCAGTGACAGAGTCTCCCAGTAGTGTTGACACCCCCTGCCCTGCACTGTCCACATAGACACACTGTGCATACCAGACTGCTGACATTGGGACTTCTGCAGAAATCCAATGACACACCACGAAGGCACAGCTTCTCCATTGGAGGTCCTGAATGATGGTGACCTCATTAACCGGTGGGAAAGCAGGGGTCACACTTTTTTCATGCAGAGAAAACAATGAAACGAAGATGAAACAAAATGCAAAGAATCAGACAAGAAAAATAAATCCGTTATTTTATTGACTGGGTGTTTATAGTCTATGGAAAAATATCCAGATTACGTTTTCAACCTATCCATCGGTCAAAAGAGTAGTTTTATCTTGCGGTATTTTATAAACACTTAAAATGATAGTTATCGCAACTACTGTTTCGCCTTCATGACCCTGTTTTGTTGTGGCAACTCCCAACACGCTTGGGAGAGTTGAAGATCATGAGTCAAGAAAATCTCTGCTGACAAAACTACCCCTCGACCCAGGCGACGCATGGCCAATATTCATTGATCAATGAAGGTCCCAAAGCTAGACTGTGGTGGACAGCTTGGCATTACAAAATAGTGCCTTGGCGCTCTGTGCAGCTGGAGAGCCCTGGCTTCATTCAAATTCAGTTAGAGGAGAAGTATTTGCTCTCATCTCCCATTAACTAATAATATCCCCATGAACAAGCATTCTACAGATCCATAGCTGGTTACACTAATTAAATTCAAACACAAGAAATCTAAAGGCCTTGCATCATCTCTGCCTGAAATACATTACCGTTTATTGCACAATCAATTACTTGACTTTAGGTTGATGTTAGCTTTAAAGAATAAATTATGTTGATGTCATCTGACAAAAATATAGTTACTTTCTGCCAAATGTCTGTTTAGAAATGTCTATCTCTAAACTATCCTCATGTATATCAGTATTCAAAACATTTGCCATGACACACCAAATTGAGCATGCTGGAGAGATGGGAGCACCTGACAGACAGTAAGACATCTCTGCAGCTCTCATTCAATCAAGCCAGTAGGGTTGGACAGAAGTCTGATAAAAAAGCATTTGACATGCTGTCTTCAGACTGTGAAAGCATGGGGATGTTTTGGAGAAACAGGAAGTGGGAGACTGGTCAGGATAGATATCCAAGAACATTCTAAAACGTAAAAGGCACTTCTACAAGTACAGAGAAAAGGATCTGATTTCCTATGTACATTTCCTATGTTGATATATATATATACATATATATATTTTTTTTCATTATATCAGAACTAGAATCTTTTAGGTCCTCTAGAAGACCCAGCTGTTTATCTTTGTGGTCTCAGAGGATCTGGGAAGACTGAGCACACTTCAATAACAAGTAATCCCTCTCATTGTTGATAGGGCTTCTTGTTGGTTTCACCAAAACCCTGTCGGATGTTTAACCTTCCCAAAATCTCCCAGGTCTCTTTTCTCCTTCGCCAAACCAGGGTGCTCAACTCCTGGCATTTCCCGGCCCATTCAAAACTCTCTGTCCATGCGCCCAAATGATGGAACCTGGATCCCCTTGAATCTAGGACAGAAGAGGCCCTGCAAATCTAGAGAAAACTCCTGAAACCCTACTTTTGAAATAGTATCTAACTCTTCCTTCTAGCTACTTCACTAAGCGAGGTGTATTACTGATTTGAGTGCTTGTCCCACCTAGCTATCCAACCATCTTTATGTGTTCACTCTGTATATTCTGAGGCAAGTTACCTACATTTGAAATGATCTGGCGTGCTGAAACCATAGTCAAATTCTAAATTGCACCCGTCGTATGGGAATCAACGGTAGTGCCTTGCCTGCTGTGACGAATGCTGGTCCGCCACTCAAGCCTTGGCGGGTAGGGCTGCAGCCTTGTGGGTGGGGGCTGTTAGTGAGAGTGACAGCGTGGTAAGCACACTTCTGATTCCTGTATACCTTCCTATATAAACATTTCAAACCCCACAACCATAGTTTACATTGCTGCTGTTCAATATAAAATACAAGTGATATTCATTTTTAATTTTTTTCATGGTGTGCATATGAGAAATGGAAATGTCTAAAAGCACATCCTCTGGAACAGGTATCACAGCAGGTAGACCAGTATCCACAGCCAACCAGGTGATATTAATATTTGGGCAAGGCACAAATTACTCCAGCAAGTCAGTTGGATAAGAGTCTCTGCTAAGTGACTGAAACGTAAATGTACAATGAAGGAAGCGTCAGCTTAACTCTTTCACTAAAGGTGCTTCCTGACAGCCTGTTAGGGCTTTCTGGTGTGTCTGGACAGCCATTAAGATGCAAGCTGCAGGTTCACTGTTAAATAGGGTGAGACAGTCTCATCAGTGCCTTCAGAGAAATGCTGACCTAGTGTGTCGAATAAAAGTGCATTGGTAATGAACTGTGAGAAAGCTGAGCTGTGGTTGTCATGGATGGTGATGAACACTATTTTATAATTCAAAATACTCTATAGCAACCCCTAAATAAAATCAATTAACAGTTATTTGTACAACACACGAAATGGAGTTACTAGAACTATAGATAAAGCTTCTCACATTTCCTGTTGTGCGGTAATGCCTTGTAAACATTATACTCACAGAAAATTGAGAATTTGGCAGTTTTTAAATCTCAGCAGTATTTCCCATCCTTTCAACATGTTGTAAATAATAATCATTGACTGTCTTCTGTTCCCATAGACTGCTTTCTGTACAGATGTTGAATAATTAATAAATGTTTACTTTCAGATAATGCTGAAACATTTTGATGTCAGGAAAATTGCTGTTGATAGATATTGGCAGAAATCTCCAAAAACTCTAAATAAATCATGCAGTTGTCAACATTGATAATTATGCTTTGAGTGTAATGTGGCACAGAAATGAATGTCCTTCAATCTAGACCAACGGCATGTATCAACAATTTCCTAATGTATAAGAGCTGAGCAACAGTCCCCATCAACTGAAGAATCATCTAAATATGTCTTTTAACCTCTCTAGAAAAAGTGAGGAGGGCTCAGATCTGTCTGTTTGATTTAATTAATTGTTCCGCCACCTATTTTCCCAGTAGTTTGTATTGTTATAGGGAATAAAATCATAATTTATTTTCAATCCCAAAAAGTGATTTATCTCCTGATTTCACATCACAACAGACATCAGAATCAGGACAGGTTTTATTTGGCCAAGCACATTATTCATATGCTCAGCATTGTGCTTCATGTCAAGGTGCTGCTTGTGGTAAAACAACATATTAGTCAGTCAGCAAGATATTACACAAAATCCACTTGAGAGTAAAATCAGTAAATGTGCTTTGGTCCACATACATTCCTATACAGTATATATATATACAGTAGCTCCTGAAAAAATGAAGAGACCACTGCACCTTTTTTTTCCTTTTGAGAATTTATGAGATCACTGCAGATTGTATGCTTAGTTTCCTCACTCAAAACGTTCCTTTTCAACCTTTTCTGGAAAGGAAAGAAAATTGTCCCTTTTTTTCCGGAGCTCTGTATGATATCACATTTTGTGCAGATTTGCAATTATTGTTTAATATCATTTTTTAATACACTCTTTACACACATTTCACTTTTTACCATAAGAGCTTTAACAAAAAAATGTAAACAAACAATTGAAATGTTATCACATTTTACACTAAGATGCTCCAACTTAAGTTACTGTTTCAAACACAACTTTAAGACAAACACTAACAGAATGTCAAAATTCAAAGTAACATAGCAAGGAGTATTTCATTAACTAAAGGAATTTCTTTCATTGTCTGTTAAGCTGGCAGACAAAGCCATTGGAAAGGCTAAGGTTGGGAGGGTGTAACAGTAAAAGCTAATACCTGAATGTTTCCAAAGTTAGACTGACCAAACTAGTATTTGAAGCGACTGGCTTTTCTCTCCCTTTCTCTCTTTTCTGTGGACCTTAATAGTCTTCTTGCGCATCTCTCATCCACTCCAGTCCTTCTCAATCTGGGTCCTGGTACTACAAGGCAGATTAAAAAACGTATTGTAGGGTGTGTTGCAGCTAAGAAACCATTCCTGCAAACACTTACCTTTCCACGAGAAGAACAACAAAGGCTTGACCTGGGGTCGGCAACCAGTTTTTGCAGTGTGCCAATGTCCTATTTATCCTACCATTGCTACTGATCTGTGGGCTTATTTAGCTGGAGATAACAAGACGACCCCTGTGATACTGAATCCAGTGCAGGCTTTTAAAAGGCATTTGTACGTATTTCTTCTGCAGGCTACTTGGTTATTTTGACTGTCGTTTTTGTGTATTTCAAGGCTGTATTTTTGTAGATCTAACATAATGAATTAAATGCACTGGTTATTTTGATGTAGGCGGTTGGCCTGTTTTCAGCCTACATTAAGTAGGCCTAACTGTGATATACAGTCTGACATTGACTTGAGTGTGCTTTAGCAAAATTATAATATATTCTTTTGTCAAAATAGCGAAACTCATCCGCACAGTTTTGAATTTAGTTGGGATAGAAGATAAGTGGAACCAATTGTTGCACATCATATTGAAGATGTTCAGTCTTGATTACCTTATCAAGATTCAAATGTTGTGGTAACTATAACCTTGCAGTAAAAACAAATGCAATTTCAATTATAGAAAAAACTGGTGAAAAGAATAAAAATAAAACCAAAATTGTATTTAATAGTTAATGTTATTATTATAATTTTTGCTCATCTACCTACAGTGCCTCACAAAAGTATTCACCCTCCTTATGTATTTCAACATGATATTGTGCTATAACATTAAATCAAAATGGATTTCATGAGTAGTTTTTGCCACTGATCAAGACCAAAAAAAGAGTGAAAAATAAAATCGGCAAATTTTTCTAAATTCAGTGAAATATATATCGCTGTTTGGCAACGATATATAAGTCTCTTTTAGCTTTGCACATCTGGACAGTGCATTTTTGCCAGCTCTTTCCACACATTCTCAATTAGATTGACATGTGGGCTTTGACTGCGATTTCCATTGATTGTTTTTCAGTACCGGACTTGGCTTGATTTGTATCCAGGAAACCGACCCATAACCTTCTAATTAAACTCATATTAGCTAGAATGGTCCCACCTGATCGAGCCTCTTCCTACAGCCTTCCACATTTTAGGACATGTATGTTCTAGTGCGGTCACTCGATTATCTTTTCAATGCAGTAGATAATACAGTTTTCATACTCAGGTAAATTCTGCAAATAATGGCAAGAACCAGGATGCCTCTCATATGATTTGTTTTTAGTCAAGCAGATAATGGAAGGCTATGAATTATTTTATGCTGCATGTCTATTCAACGGGTTCAGAGCACACTTTAAAAAGGTTGACTCCGTTACCAGCTCCCGTTTGACGTTACATCAATTTATATGAAACACAAGTCATGTGCATTATTCCAATAATCTGGCATTTCTGTCCAATTTTGCCCACCACCTTGGCTTGGAGAGGATGTGACCTGTGAAACAGAATTTTTTCTGTATTCTTGCTGGTGCTTCTGTGACTACTTTTGTAGAGCATGGTGGTTTTGATGCCACTGGTTGTGGACTCACAACCTGCTCTGGCCACTTCTATCTAATGACTGTATATGCAGGCATGACACTGAGTTGCTTTTGATAAAAATCTGTTTAACAGTATCATAATTGTAATCATTGATATGCTCTTGTCTCCCAATCTAGTAAGTCCAGGACTGTCTCAGTCTTTCTTTAATGAGCACGCATGCACACACATACCCACACACACACCCATGCACACACACACTGGTTGCAGATCTGAGTGCTTCATATCTCTATACTTCATCCATCCTTGTGTCTTTTGATTGACAACTTCTGCATGTAACCCTTTGGGCCCTTCTGGGTTTTCTCATTTAAAAACTAGCCCAACCTTGGACTCAAAATGGAGAATGCGGGCTCAAGTTGGGTGCATTCTGCTTCTGTCAGCAGGCACACTTAACCGCCTGCATACACCAGCCTATATCTCACTGGATGAGGTTTGCCATAGTGGCGCTCTGGGAATGCAAATGCAGGCAGATGTCAGTCTGACAGCTTTATGTTGGTTTCTTCGCTCAGCCTCCAAAGGAGTCACACGGACCGAAGTTCATCATCTGTCTGACGTGCACCAGGTGTCTTCGACCAAGTAGAGCGCATTCGCTGAAAATCAGAATATCCTGGGCCAAGCATTGCATCCTCCCTTAGGAGTTCTTTGGATTGGGCCAGTGTCTCCAGACCCTTCAAACTCCCTGTCTCAGTCCCTAGTTTTTACACTGCAATATTTTTGAGTCACGGGACTTGGGTCGGTCTGTCTCAGTATATATTTTTCACATAGTGTTTATGTTTATGTGTCTTGGATCTAGATTCGTTCTGAATTCTATGCTGAGGTATTCTGCTGGATCTTAGGAACAATCCAATACATTTTTCAACCTGGTCACCCCAGCCCACCTTGTTGTCCACCTGGTTGTATATGGATTGTATTGGTAGGTATTGACCATCTAAACATGCAAAAACATGTTGATCAATTTCTCTGAACAAGGCAGTAAACACTACTGCCAATTCAATGAGTTCCTATAGAAGACCTCTGAGGCCTAAAGGCCAGATATTCTGGACAGTTTTAAGACGTTTTACCGTCCTACATCTGACTCCTCCCATTGTACACTGGCTAAAGTCTGACGGTGGTTTTGATCTCACTAGCTACAGCCCTAGGGCTCTCTTTATGATACATAAGTAATTTCACTTTCTCATGACCATTTCCTCCCACTCTCTTTCCTTCTCTCCTGCTCATGTTATTGACTCTCATCACGCCCCTCCCGGACATGTCTGCAGTGACTAGTGAATTGGTAAATGTCACCGCTGTTTGCAGTCGCTAAAATGCAGAGGGTTCTGTGGCGGAGCCAAGGAGGATACTCTCCCCTTGTGTTCATAACACACAGAGGTTGAGTTTATATAGGACACGTTGCACCTGAGCGGGGCATAAATGCAGCTGTTTCCTGTCACATGGGTTTTTTTCCCTTGGCTATTTCCACCACTGGCAGTTTATATTTAAACCACGGCCTTAATTGTGTTATAGTTGTGGAGGTGAGTTGGTGTGGCAGTGGTGAGTAATTGGTCCTAGTCCATCTATGATGACCCAGCGATGTACTTTGCCCTGATTAATTTGCTTGTTCAGACCAACAAAGCATCAAATAGCACACCAATCCTCACATTACAGTGCAGTCAACACACAAGATGTTCTGTGCCTAATCACAGCTACGTTGATAGCCTGTGATACGAACTACAATCACTCAGTGAAAAACTTAGATTATAATAATTGACTACACCAATGTCCTAAATGACACTACTGCATCCCTGTTTGGTCTTTTTCTGAAACTTAGATGAGAACTTTGACAGCATAACTGCATATAGGCTGTATAATCACTGTGGTACCTTTTAAATGCAGAGAAACTCTCAAAGCTCTACGCAAATTCTTCATCTTTTGTTTGATTTTTGTTTATGTTCGCTGGAAAATTATGAATCGACATCTTCATTGAACTTATTCTTTTATTTCAAGTACAAACAGGTTGGATGTTAGAAATTGAATCAAAGTGCTTGTCTTTGACTATATCAGTGACAGGGACATTTTCTCATCCTAGTCTGCTCTCTGTGTAACGGTTGTAAAAAAGGCTTTTATTATCCCTTTTTAGATAAGAATTCAGAGATAATTTCTTTGCTGAAAATAATTTTATGTTTATATTGTCCTCCAATTATACGGACAATTGTTTACCCCATTCTTGGCAGCATGCACATTTTATATGACCATTCCTGTAGAGGGATTTATACCAGGGTCAATTCAATGACAACTCAGCATTGGGAAGCTACATTTAGAACCATTAACACAAGCTGAATCAACAAAAATGTAAACAATAATTCAGTAGATGTTCTTGACATTTTTTGATAAGCAAGTCTTAGTCATGCAAATGTATTTTTTTGACTATATCAGTGACAGACCTGGACAGGGTCTTAGAAGGGCATCAACCCAGCAGCAGGACCGGTATCTGCTCCTTTGTGCGAGGAGAAAAAAGAGGACCACTGCCCTACAAAATGACCTCCAGCGGCTACAGGTGTGCATGTTCCTGACAAAACTGTCAGAAACAGACTCCATCAGGATGGTGAAAGAGTCTGGAGATGTCATGTGATCTTTATGTTGCCTGCAACTTCAGGCAGCATGATTGGTTTGGCGGTGGGTCAGTGATGGTCTGGGGAGGTATATACCCCTCAAAGGGGTCGCACAGACCTCCACATTCTAGCCCGTGATACCCTGACGGCTGTTCGGTACCGGGATGAAATCCTCAGACCCATCATCAGACCTTACGCTGGTGCAGTGGGTTCCTCCTGGTGCAGGACAATTCCCGGCCTCAAGTGTCCAGTAAGTAGGCAGTTCCTGGATGACTATGGCATTGATGCCATTGAGTTGCCCTCACGTTCGCCAGACCTGAATCTAACTTAGAACCTCTGTGATGTTATGTATCGGTGCACTGAATGCCACCAAGTAGCGTCACAGACGGTCCAGGAGCTCACTTACGCCCTGATCCAGGTCAGGGAGATGCCCCAGGACACCATCCGCCATCTCATCAAGAGCATGCACTGATGCTGTTTGGAGTGCATAGGCAGGTAGGGGCCATACACTACATACCATTGAGTCAGATTATGAGTTGCCATAATGACATTCATGCAAGTTGGAACAGCCTGTGATTTCAATTGAATCCAGCCCTCAATCGGCTGGTGATTTTGGTTTCCACTGACCGTTGTTACGTCAGTTTGTTCTCAACTTATAGCACAATGTACAGTAAAGAATTTGATATTTAATATAATTCGTTGTTCCCTGTGTGTAATTAAAATGTTCCCTTCATTTTTTGGAGCAGTGTATATATTTTGAAAATATCCCCTCAAAAGTCTATTGCATGGTGTACATGAATGTGAAAAAAATCCTAATTTAAAATGTGATACTCTGAGGTGCAGACTGGGGAGAAGGCTTTTTATTGGCACTTCATGTCTGAGGTTTGTTTAATAACACCTTGCAGTTTAAGACGTTGTTTACTGTAATCAGTCCATCGTTTCTCAAAGTAATTAAATTAAATTACATTTGCTTTGAAATTTTCCTTTCCTTCCTATTTCGACTATACATATCTTTAGAGTAAAATATAGAGTATTCATTCATTTACGAACTCTTGTTGGGGTCATTTATGTATGTTTATGTACGCTTACTCTTTCTCAAATATGATTACTGAACAGTTATTTAATAGCCCCCACTGCCAACAGGATTTACTGGATAACAAAGCAGCCGCCATTCAAAGTACATTAGGGCCGCTTTTCTGCCGAGTTATGACCTTCAATGATGGTGTGCAGAAAACTCCATCCCCTCAGAGTCGATATGATGAGTAATCTGTGGTTAACTGTAGTATCATTGCCATTTTACTGGGGAGCACTCTCCAAAGGCATGTGTGGTTAGGAGAGAAGTAGGAGTCACATGCTTGCACGATTAGCATTGGTTTCAGGCATGGAGGTAAGAAGAGTTTGAGTTCCAACATTACAACACTGAGGTTTAACAAGACTTGGGACGGTGTTTCTTGGAGAACGTCAAAGACTCAAGGCATCATACATTCCTTCCATCGACACACCCCAATTTCCCAATGACCTCACAACCAGAAAGGCCACTTGCCATGGAAGGCTAAGCCCTAATGGTGAGCTGAACTGACTCTGGAAGATGTCTGGAAGGATTTTGAGGCACAATAACTCACCTACAGTCGGTAACTAGCGTCCAAGTTAAGACAAGACATTTGACATTTGACATGGCACAAGCGGCCTATGATGCTCTCCATGTGTGTCACATGTCAAACGGCTTCAAGACAAAACACTGTCAAGGCACATGAGTCATCACGTTCTCTGGAGATGAATGGAATGGCTCATTAGTGTCAGTAGCAATCTGTTACCCTGCTGCTATTGCCATGTTTACCCTCTAGTATGTGGAAATTGTCTGTATATGTGGATTGTTTACAGCAGGTTTGGGATTGCCATAAAAAACGGCTTAACCTACATCTCATGAAATTAACTATCAAATAATTGTCCTAAAAATTACAATGGCGGTGACAACACTGCGTGCGCGTATGCTGGATTGCCACTCTTGGAATCACCACCAGGGTCCAGCTCACTCTTCTGCCGGTCTTAGTACTCTGCCATCTGAGCAGAGTGTTCTTGCCTTGACATGTTGGTTGCAGGCAATGATCAGCTATATGGGAAACCAACTTTTCCAAATGTTTATGCTACAGTGTGCTAATAATTACTGCATATAATATATACAACTTAATTTCAGGCTTCTATGCCAATGCACAACACAATCAATAAGCAACACAGAACTGCATATTGATTACATTAAGTTTCAACATGATATTAACATTTTAATCCCAGAAAACACTTCCTGTTTTTCAGACAAACAGTTTTTGTCACATCCCATAAATGTCCCAGATTTCAGTGTTCCCAAGTTTGAAAAATACTGTATAATATTGGTTGATTATCTACGGGCTTAATGCTGTCAAAATCCTCAAGGGATGGTTCATTCAGATCTAATGGCTTTGGAGAGTAAGGCCAGATCCTTTTAAAAGTGGCACACTTAAGACAGTATGTATTTTTAAACATTTTTGCTCTGTTTTAAAGTACCCCAGTCAAAATCTGCCAGTAGAAATCAGGGAATTATTAAATAAAAACATGTAAAAAAATGCCTAACCAGCATTATTTTCTGTTATGTTTTACTGGTTTGAAACTCATTTTCCAGCAAACCATGGCACAATACAGTGGGGAGAATTTGGTACACTTCTGATTTTGCAGGTTTTCCTACTTACAAAGTATATAGAGGTCTGTGAGAGACTGAATCTAAAACAACAATCCAAAAAATAACATTGTATGATTTTTTTTATAATTAATTTGCATTTTATCACATGACATAATTATTTGATACATCAGAAAAGGAGAACTTAATATTTGGTACAGAAACCTTTGTTTGCAATTACAGAAATCATATGTTTCCTGTAGTTCTTGACCAGAGTTTGCATACACTGGGATTTTGGCCCACTACTCCATACAGACCTTCTCCAGATCCTTCAGGTTTCGGGGCTGTCGATGGGCAACACAGACTTTCAGCTCCCTCCAAAGATTTTTTTATTGGGTTCAGGTCTGGGGACTGGCTAGGCCACTCCAGGACCTTGAGATGCTTCTTACGGAGCCACTCTTTAGTTGCCCTGGCAGTGTGTTTCGGGTCATTGTAATGCTAGAAGACCCAGCCACAACCCATCTTCAATGCTTTTACTTAGGGAAGGAGGTTGTTGGCCAAGATCTCGCGATACATGGCCCCATCCATCCTCCGCTCAATACGGTGCAGTCGTCCTTTCCCCTTTGCAGAAAAGCATCCCCAAAGAATAATGTTTCCAACTCCATGCTTCACGATTGGGATGGTGTTCTTGGGGTTGTACTCCTCCTTCTTCTTCCTCCAAACACAGCGAGTGGAGTTTAGACCAAAAAGCAACATTTTTGTCTCTTCAGACCACATGAACTTCTCCCATCCCTCCTCTGGATCATCCAGATGGTAATTGGTGAACTTCAGACAAGCCTGGACATGCGCGGGCTTGAGCAGGGGACCTTGCGTGCGCTGCAGGATTTGAATCCATAACGGCGTAGTGTGTTACTAATGGCTTTCTTTGAGACTGTGGTCCCAGCTCTCTTCAGGTCATTGACCAGGTCCTGTTGTGTAGTTCTGGGCTGATCCCTCACCTTCATCATGATCATTGATGCCCCACAAGGTGAGGTCTTGCATGGAGCCCCAGACCGAGGCAGATTGACCATCATCTTGAACTTCTTCCATTTTCTAATAATTGCGCCAACAGTTGTTGCCTTCTCACCAAGCTGCTAGCCTTGTGCAGGTCTACAATTTAATCCCTGATTTACCTCTTTACACAGCCCTCTGGTCTTGGCCATTGTGGAGAGTTTGGAGTATGTTAGATGTTTGGACAGGTGTCTTTTATGCAGATAATGAGTTCAAACTGTTGCAGGTAATGAGTGGAGAACAGGAGGGCTTCTTAAAGAAAAAGTAACAGGTCTGTGAGAGACAGAATTCTTACTGGTTGGTAGGTGACCAAATACTTATGTCATGCAATAAAATGTAATTTTTTAAAAATCATCCAATGCGATTTTCTGCATTTTTGTTTTAGATTCCGTCTCTCACCGTTGAAGTGTATCTATGGTAAAAAATGACAGACCTCTACATGCTTTGTAAGTAGAAAAACCTGCAAAATCAGCAGTGTGTCAAATACTTGTTCTCCCCACTGTACCACCCCTCTTTTTACATTTCAAACTCAAGAAATTTCTTTAGTTCAAACTATGACAGAATAAGTATTGCAGTGTGAATAATTCCCTCTTCCTCCAGCCATGAGCTGGGGTTGTGATGTCATGCTGATAAGAATGTGCTCCATCCTTAGTTTCCAGCTCAGCAACAGAGTGAGTGGTCACCTACAGCTGCTCCCATAAAAATTTGTTACTTTTCTGTATTGTAGTTCTGTGTGAATTATTGTCAACGAACCACATGCACATACACGTTTAAAACTATTGCCAATATTCTTACGGCTACCAATATTCTTATGGGTTAACATTTTTGGCGTATTAGATTGGCGTATTAGTCTTTCTCGCAGAAGACCCAGGAACCGGAATTGCCCACCCAGCCCATAACAAACAGTATCTGACGTGCTACATGCCAATTGGGGAGGAGTTATTTTATTTTTTGTCCCACCACGCTCTCCATGCCATGAGAGATGCACACTTTCACAGACTGTCCATCACTAAGTCAGGGAGTTTTAGATACATAGAAACCTATGTCTCAGGCATCAAATCATAATCAGACACAACCAAAATGAGGTTCAGGTGGGCACGCAGGTTGCTTGGGGAGGGTAGTGCACTGTTGTGATTTTTCCAGTTGTTTACAATCAGTTATTTTGTGTTTTAAACAATGATATGTTATCAAGGTGGCATTTTTCAGATGGAAAGACATTTCAGATGGACAATCATCTGTTTGTTGTTCCCCTTTAAGAATTAAAGAAACAGTAGTCTGGGAGATTATATGTTAAGATGCCAAGCAATATGGAAATACAACGCATGATGAGACTTGTAAGATGAAAGATGTCACTTTTCCTTAATCTACTGTCTCTGCTATGACATTATAGCCATGACAACGCCTAAATTACCATTTTAACATGGTCCAGGTTTGCCTACTTTTGGCAGAAAAACTTAGAGAGGTAGATCATATATAATATATTGAAACCCAACGGTCCTTTTAAACTCCTGTGTCTCTGTCATCTTCAGCTGTTCCCTAAAATGATCTGAAGTCCCATAGTAATTACAGGCATAAATGGTGCACAGAGCCACCAATGTGACAAGACTCACCACATATTAAAGCATCTCTTAGATCCCTGTCAAACTATTATGGTGGCCTACATTATAAAAAAAATAGGAAGACAATATGTAGGCATATGATATAATACACTAACTTTACCAAGTTTGCTGAACTGCATACATTTACCCTAAGTATTTAGATTAGAGCAATCGGAGGGAGGGTCTTAGTGTTGACAGGCACCGCTGCATTGTACCCAGTAAGCAACAACAACGTCCATAGACGTTGAAAAGATGTTCCACCTTGATCTGTGTGCCCTGGCTGTGAATTCAACATCCTCAGGTGTCCGGCAAACCTGAACCTGTCAACAATGTTACTGTTTAACATGTTTGCTGTGCTCTACTGTACTGTGCTCTTCAGAGTATGCTCTGATACAACCAAATGCCTCTAAACTCATTGGACGGTGCTTCTTCAGGCAGCAGGACAATGAACACAAAAACACTGCTACTGCAATCAAGGCTATGTGACCAAATACAAAAAGGTAGATCATATTTATTTGGACATTATACTAATATGTCATAATAATTTTTAATACCCTAAAACAGGCCTAACATTTTCTTTAAAGGTGTTGATATTTTTTATTATGAAACCCCCAATAATTTAACCTCACCCAAATTTTGGGATTTGAAATCAAAAGAAAAGGCTCACTAACCCAGAAATTAAAGAGGGCACTGTATATGTACAATTTGTGAACTCCATTTGGTTAAGGGGTCTGCAGACAAAATTGGAGTCCACTACAATGGTTAAAATTAAAATAATAAAATTGAAAATAGTTAATATTACTGCCTTCCAAAGAGTCCTTCCCACCTTCCAAAAAACATTCATAAGGACTCTTTCTTTCAAAAAAGATATTATGCCAACCAAAGAACCATTGTCTTAAAAAGGATTGTTTGGTTATAACTGTTTTGGTATAATACTGTTCTTCCAAAATTAACCATTATTTCTGAGAGCCTGGATGAACAACAACATGCCAAGGCCAGAACATTTCCTGAAACTACTAATTATTGCAATATTATTGCAGTAAAACTGCTATTTTTTTATGTTGGTCTAAAAAACTTGAACATCATAGCTTGTTCTAAAGCTTTGTAAAAGGTATCATGAGCTGGTCAAAGATGGGAGATGTTTAATATTCCCCAGCCCTACTGCAATCATGTGTTTGCTCCATTTTCCTTTCTAAACTTGAATATAAAAATTACATGTAATGTTTATTTAAAGTAAATAATTAGGCTATAACCAAGATGGCCATAAATGTCAGTGTTTTGGCCATATCAAGTATGATTAGAACCAGATGTCTCTGGATATTGGCAGACTGGAATAAATATGAACCAGTCTTAGATCTCTACTGTATGTATTGCTGAAAACTGGTAAGAAATACAATAATTTAACAAAATACTGTCAAATGTTTTTAACCTGTACAATAGTTTTGCATTTCAATGTCTGGAAACTTAGTCATATAAAGCATGAGAGAAATATGTTTTCAGTTCTTGATTAAAATTATGCAGCTGTACTGCAACAGAGTGACTAAGACAAATGCACCTTTCGGGAATGAAGTTTATAAACCCTCTAACACCATCAGCTCCCCCCATTTGGTAAATGGTGTATTTTCTTATAGGTGTACCGCTTCATTGATAATGGACAATGCTTTCTTATTAGAAATACATTGTCACACTTAACCAGGTTTACCTTGTGAAATCAACAATAATAGTTTCTAGTGGCTTATAGATAACACACTATATATATATATTTAAACAATTACCTTGAAATCTATCCCCTCCCTGCCTTAGTCAATTGCTGTAGGGATAATCATCCATGTTCTTGGAGAAAATCTAACCAAAGGAGTCTGGATCATGAAAACCTATCTATCATCCCCAAAATGCAGCAGGTGGAATATAAAAGCAATATTAATCAGATTTTCTTAAAATTGCCTAACTATTTACATCAAGTGTTATTTATATTATGTTTTTTCTACGTTATTTCATGATTTTCGATCCCATCTATTAAACGTTAACAACCCCTATAATGATATCACACTAACCAAATGAACAGAAAACGTGATGTTTTGGTATATTTGAAGGTGTATTCCATCTACACCCGATGTCACTGCTAATGACTTCAAAGTCAATTTTTTCAACTTTCATTCATGACACGTAAATAACCAAATGTCAACGTATAAAAATACTTCCAAAACATGTCTTAACAACGTACGTTTGCTCACTGGGTCTTCTTGTTCACCTACGCTCTCTGAATTTGATGTGGATATGAGAATATCCAAGCCGAAGAGCTGTGGGAACGAGTGCGACCCAGGAGTTTGTACGCCTCCAACGAAACAGCCCGCGTTGTAAACTCAGTGTGTGGACTCCGTCTGGGTCTGTTCGTGCACGGAGGTCTGTGGTCACACTTCGAACAGGAGAGGTTGAGTGAGCGAGGGAGTGAGTGTGAGAGATAAGAGAAATAATGAAGAACTCTTAGCGCACCTTTTTGTCCTCTGATATGCAGATTTGCTGATAAAGCATCCGCTATCTTGTCATCTCATACAGGTCGTGGAAAACTGCGCGTGCATGGAAATCTTTAACTTTTTTCATCTCGAGGGTATTTGTCCTTGATTTCGTATAAAGCCCAAAACGAATGTGAACAGTAACACAAGGCTTCTGACAGCCCTTGCGATTTCGTATTGAAATAACGTCTTCTACAACTAGGCTACTATTGCTGACTTCTGCCTGTGGATTTTACCGTTGCGTCTAGGAAAAGGTATGATTCTGCTACTATTGTTGTCTTTAGCAGAGCAATATTGTGTATTATTGTGGCACAGTATTTTTACGGCAACTTGAGTAGCCTACCGGCGATCATCCGAAAGTCGATGGAGCAGTGGAGTCTGCTTACTTCGGGAAGATAATGTTTGGCCGCATGTCGTACAGGCATTATTGTTTCCTACTGATGTACCGGGACTGTTGAGTATTCTGTCCGAAATTAACGTGGTGAAACAATTTATGGAGACGTTTTTTATGCTTATATTTTGTTTTTATTTGTAAACAAATTTGTATGAATTGATTTCCCATCTTGCTTGCCTGCCTGCAACAATAAGATGGGGTCGGTTACGCTAAGCACCATTGCCCATGATATGCATGCTTCCAGATTTGCACGTGAAAGTTATGTAAACGCGGATTTTTATGTTGCCAATAGTTACACCGCACATGACCACATACATTCGCTTTACTTTGGAGTTACACATTGCGTCAAAGGCATTCGCGTAGCCTATGATGGTAATTGTACAGGTTTTATCGTCGCATTGTGGTAATGGGGATTTATGCGTCTTCCATCTATGGATAAGGGAATATGGGTTTCCCATGTAATCATCGGGTTCTGTAGGTACAGACATTTGTATGTATGAATTACTTGAACTCATGCGTAGAAAGCAATACAAATCAAGTCATTTTACAAGTATTAGCTTTTCGATACTAACCAAAACCGCACAGTAAATCATTATCATTTCTAGGAGCGGGAGCAAATTCAAAAGGTTACATGATCTTCCTTTCATAATTTCCTTTTAATAAAAGATTTTGCCAGCCGTGGTCCAGCCCTGTGAACAATGTCGCATCACTCCCGTTTCACTGAATGCTTCCCTTACCTGAGGTGTATCGGCGCATTTAGCTGACTATCTAAATATCTCATAATTCAAATGATGGGCAATCGTCTCTCACGCTTGTCCAAAATGTTTTAACGGTTCCACTGTACGGAGAATGATAGCTACTGCCCAATTCTGTTTTATCAGCTATATTATCCTATTGGTTATTTGGCCTCTGGGCGAATATTCCGGATGCAATCGATGGGTCATGAAATGCTATATGACAAATGCACATGACGTATCTGCATGATGTTCCGGACAATGCATACGAAGTATGTGAACATTTACCTTCCCCAAAAAACAATCAGTTAAAATTCACCTGCTGCTTTGTCTACCTTTCAACTAGTGGTAGACCGCATTTCCATCTCCGACCTTAGCCTCTTGCGTGAGAAATAATACTCGGCATTTAATATGAAATGCGTACTAGTCATAGAACAACGGCATTAATGTGAACTAGGCTACTCCATAGTTTTATGCTATTACAGTTAAAAAGGTTGTTTAAAAACTTACAGTCAAATGAACCTTTTTCATTTTCTTACTTTCTGCAGGTTTAGGGAGCGGAGGAAGAGAACCACTTCAGAATCATGGGACATTTCCGGATCTCCCCTGTACTATCACTTGGCCTTCGGCTGACTGTTGTGGTAGCAATCCTGTTTCTGAAATTCCAACATGTGACGGCTATGTCTTCAGACCTGGACCAGGACCAGTTTGTGTCTCCTACAGCCAGTGGCAATGTTACTCCATGCACTACAGCTGGCACAGCATGTGAAAAAGGGGTGATTCTGCCGGTCTGGGAACCTCAAAATCCCTCATTCGGGGATAAAGTGGCTCGGGCGACAGTCTATTTCGTGGCTCTGGTATACATGTTCCTGGGGGTGTCCATCATTGCTGATCGTTTCATGGCGTCCATTGAGGTAATCACCTCTCAGGAGAAGGAGATCACCATCAAGAGACCCAACGGAGAGACAACCACCACCACCGTGCGGATCTGGAATGAGACTGTGTCCAACCTCACACTTATGGCCCTGGGTTCTAGTGCCCCTGAGATTTTACTGTCTGTCATTGAGGTTTGCGGCCATGGTTTTGACGCGGGGGCCTTGGGTCCCAGTACCATTGTGGGAAGCGCTGCCTTTAACATGTTTGTTATCATTGGCATCTGTGTTTATGTGGTCCCGGACGGGGAGGTTCGAAAGGTCAAGCACCTGCGCGTCTTCTTTGTCACAGCCTCCTGGAGCATCTTTGCCTACCTCTGGCTCTATCTGATCCTGGCTGTCATCTCCCCTGGCATAGTGCAGGTGTGGGAAGGCCTGCTCACCCTCTTCTTCTTCCCCATCTGTGTGCTGTTTGCCTGGGTCGCCGACCGGCGCCTTCTTTTCTACAAGTACGTGTACAAGCGCTACCGCACCGGCAAGCAGCGGGGCATGATCATCGAGACGGAAGGTGACCGCCCGCTCCCGTCTAAAGTCGACATCGAGATGGACGGAAAGATGCTCAACTCCCACGCGGCGGACTTCCTGGACGGGCCCCTCGGGGTGGAAATAAACGTGAAGGATGTGGACGAGGAGGAGACCCGGCGCGACATGGCCAAGATTCTCAAGGAGCTGAAGCAGAAGCATCCCGACAAGGAGGTGGAGCAGCTGATTGAACTGGCCAACTACCAGGTGTTGAGTTCCCAGCAGAAGAGCAGGGCCTTCTATCGCTGCCAGGCCACACGGCTCATGACCGGCGCCGGGAACATCCTGAAGAAGCATGCGGCCGACCAGGCCCGTAAGGCTGTCAGCTTGCACGAGGTCCGCTCTGACATAGCCGATAATGACCCCGTCTCCAAGATATACTTTGACCCCGGTTCCTACCAGTGTCTGGAGAACTGCGGCACGGTGGCTGTGAATGTGCTACGGCGAGGAGGTGACCTGAGCAAGACGGTGTCGGTGGAGTTTCGCACCGAGGACGGGTCAGCCAACGCTGGCTCGGATTATGAGTTCACCGAGGGGGTGGTGGTGTTCAAGCCCGGTGAGACCCAGAAGGAGATCCGCGTGGGCATCATCGATGATGACATCTTCGAGGAAGATGAGAACTTCCTGATCCACCTTAGCAACGTCAAAGTGCTGTTATCAGAAGGGGAGGAGGTGGAGAACTCAGAAACCAATCACGTGGAGGCAGTGGCCTGTCTTGGCATGCCCTCCACTGCAACCGTGACCATCTTTGACGACGACCATGCCGGCATCTTCACGTTCGAAGAGCCAGTGGTGCACGTGAGTGAGAGCGTGGGCATCATGGAGGTAAAGGTGCTGCGCACGTCTGGGGCACGTGGGGTCGTGATGGTGCCCTACAAGACTGTGGAGGGCACGGCACGTGGAGGCGGAGAGGATTTCGAAGACACTCATGGGGTCCTGGAGTTCCAGAATGATGAAATCTTGTAAGTTCCTATTTTACCTGTGTATGGTGAATGTTTTTATTAATGTATTCAATCATTCATTCCATTTGTGAGGCTGACATTACACTGCTTATGAATATGATTTTTATAGATGAGAACGTTTCAAATTTACATTTTGTAGCAAATTTCTTAAAAATGTAGTATGACAACTATGTTTGAGTTTGTAGCCACCAATGCAGTTTATTGTCAGGCTCTCTAGTTTTGCATGTTTAGCCAATGCTGATGCTGGGCTTTGGTTGTCTGTGAATGCCTGTGATGATGATGATGATGATGATGATGATTATGTGGTGGATGCTCACTGTGTTGGTGTCACACCTTCGTGCAGTGGACATCTCGTGTGCCATATGTAGACATCATCAATTCCCTTTGTTTCCGCTTCTGTCCCTGCTTCTTCTTTCATTCATTCTCTCATTTTCTTATTGATGTATTTATTGACTACGAGATCTCTGCTGAGTATTCAAGAACAGTGTTTCGATTGCTATTGGCTATCAGGTTCGTCCATGTTGAATTTGCTACTCATTAGTTTCTGAGGCATGACTCTCAGCATTGGCTATTGCTGATATGTTTTGAATCGGTTGATGTTACTTTTGTTGCTGAATTGCCACTAATGTGGTTCATGTACATTATCTCATGACTTCCTGTAACGAATCAAGGTATCTCACAGATTTAGTAATACACATGGAAAGTTTGTAAAAATAAATAAAACCAAACAATATATATTCTACCTCAAATACACTTGCAACTTACCCAGGTATTTGTATAGTAGTTGAAGTAGGTTTTTGAAAATAATTTTAAATAGAATTTGGGTTACTAGAACTTACCATTAAAAATATAAATATACGTACAATTATTTTGGGCTGTTATTTTGAGAGTATTTAAATACACATCAAAAAGTATTTTAAATATCATATACAATAATATTTATGTAATTTAAACACAAATCTAGTAGAAATGATAGAGGGTTGAATTATGGTGAATTTATTGTTTTGAAAAATAGAGTTTCTTTTGGGCTATTAATTCCTTTTTAAAAGAATAAGAGAAGCTTGCCTCTATCTCTCAATATCTCTCTCCAACCCACTCTTTCCCCATAATCACACTCTTTAACATGCAGGGGACAAGTGAGCTAGATTCATGAAAAGGGCTAGTTTTTAAACAGATTCAAAGCAGATGTCTATGTTCAACTTTCCGAAGCCCATTGC
The DNA here is from genome assembly GCA_016801105.1 of Esox niger. NCBI lineage: Eukaryota > Metazoa > Chordata > Actinopteri > Esociformes > Esocidae > Esox > Esox niger. The sequence continues at coordinate 6,171 of JACXGJ010007485.1, read as the reverse complement.
ATAGTTTCCATAGCGTAGCTCTCGCAGCACTAGTAAGTGGATTTTAATAACACTTGTCCAAATGAAATGATGGAGTGTCAGAGGTGAAGGGGCAGTGGCTCTGTAGGGTAGGCCTTCCCCATCCTATAGGAACCTGGAGCACCTCTGGGAAAGCAGTGGAAAAACGTTTTCATTTTCTGGAGTTTTTGTCCTGGAATGCGGTTCCATTCACTGCATGCCGACCATGTTGAGGATGGCAGATAGTCCACTTACAGTATAGGAATATGTTGTTCAATCCCTGATCAAGGCAGTTCATCTCTTCCAATATAACATAGTTATACAGTACATATTCACTTTGTATTCAGTATCATGCCACAGTAACTTTACAGGGTATTAATTTAATTCTAGCAATATTTGGAGATAAGTATATCCTCTGAGAGGGTACAGTAGGAGTCTGTATCACAGTTTTATTTTCAGACGATAAGCAGGCTAAACCTCTTACCACCAGAGAGCTGGAAAAATATGAGTTACACGCCTCCCAACAAGCCCTTGAACACATCCCAGAAGGAGAGAGGACACTTTAACTCTGGAAAAATCATTTACAAAGTAGATGATCTAAATCTGAGTGCCCGGGGGCTGCCTCTACCCTAATTCAGCTGCCAGCTCCTCTCTTCATGTCGCAGTGAAACCAGGAGAAGAAAAGTTTTCACCCTCACCTTTTTCTCCAGCCCTTTACTTTCGTTCAGAAAATAGAGTAATTTGTCTCTAGAATTGGTTGCAAGGGCCTTACCCTTTTTGGAAAATATGTTGGTGGAGTAGGGGCCCTGAATGCGCTTCGTTTGACTGGTGTAGATTGTAAGAAACGACAGCAGAGAATAGGGTATGTTTCAATGTTTTGAACCCTTTGCTTTTGTCCTATGTGGAACGGAAAGCCCATTTGGCATGAACAGAAAAGAAAAGAGACGCAGTATGTATAATTGTACAATTGCCTTGTGGTAAAGCACATTCATGCACCTCTATTTTCCGTCGGAATTTCAGGTTATTTCCATCAAGGACGTGTATGTATCCCATCTTATCTTAGCCTTTCATGTCCTTAGAGAATAAATATACTGCGCGAATGTGTGCGTTCCGCGCCAGCCAAACTAGAGACTTCCATAAAGACTGTGGCATAACAGAAACATTGACAGTGTTTTTCTCTGGGCATGCTCATGTTGAGACTGGGGCACGACTTCTTCGAAACCCGGGTAATCTGCACAAATGTTTGTGGGAGGTCTGTTTTGAGAGGCAGGGTTTGTGGAAGGGGTTAAAGTGCTGTCACGACAAGGCCAAGGACCAGAGAAGGGCAGTGACCATGGAGATGTTTAATGATTAAGGCTGGAACAATTACAGGATAACTGTAACCACCGGTCATAACAGCTTAAAATGTATTTATGAGTGGAGCAAACTACTCACTGTGGATAGGAGAAGAGCAGCCATGTATTGTGCAGTGAGTTTCTGCTGTAACATGGCAAAACTTAGTTGAGTTAGAAATGAAAATGTATCTCTTTGGCTGAAAAAAGCAAGGTGTTTTTTCTTTAGAAACAGATCGTAGTTGACTCTGTCTCCAAATGCCATGAACATCACGGCACTAGTGAAGTAAAGACCCCATTCAGCCGATGCTAAATGAATACTCATCAAACACTGGGTGATTGAGAATATATCCCCTAGAGCACGGCTCAATCAGTATGTTTTTAATGTGCTAAATCACTGCAAATATCTGAGTGTGAATTTCACATGTGCCTTTCTCAGAAATGACAGGTTGGTTTGAGCAACACATTAGCAAAAACGAACAAATACTCTGACACCCAGCTAATAGCACAAATTAAGTCAATTTGTGTTTCCTTAGCACTTAATGCTCTTACATTTCTTACACATTACAAATTACACTGAACAAACTGTCACTCAAATTCCTAACCCCCACCTATTGAGCCGTTACTCTAACTCTAACAAACATCTTATGACACCAAGTGAATCCTTTTCATCCAGTGTGGATGTCTACCACCCCTCTGCTCCAAAAACATGAGAACAACCGAAAAGACAGGCCTCTCAGGTTCACAGGAAGTGACACTGGATAAAGATTCTTATTAACGGATACATGTCTGTTTGCTCATGCTGCCGTACTAGTACCCGGTCAGTCTGCTACCTGGTTCCATCCATCCCTTTGTTAGGTCCAAAGGTGCCGTCCCCCCTGGTTTTAGTGGTCACTCGGTAATGAGGTTTCTGGAAGGTCTTTAGGTCCATGTTGCAGCTTCCCTTCCCTGACAGGCCTGTTGTACCGGAAAACACATTGATTTAATTGGCGTGGCTTATCAGCAGGCAGACATTTCGGAGATGTTCGGTCTGTTTTAGGGTTATGCCAGTGGTCGTTGTGACACCAGTCGCCGGAGCTGCTCTTTGGTTAGCTTTATAGACGACATGACTAGTCGGGGTCAATAAGATGCATGATCGAACGGATGACTGTGACACTACGGGCCGGTTTCGCAGACACCATTAAGCCTTGTCTATTGAACTTGATATTTGAGTTTTAAAGGCTTAATCGGAGTCTGCAAAACCGGCCTTATGCTAAGGATCTAAATCCGCAATCCTCTCCTTAAACTGAACATTTTAGGGGTGTGTGTGTATATGATAAAGTAAGATATGTGATCTGGGATGCACTGTACGATTATTGTCTGTGGACCTGCCAACTCTAGGTTCAGTCTGTTTGGAAACTGTGGCTCAAGTATGGAATGTCCAGTGTGCAGTTAGTTTTGTGATCCATTTGGAACAGCCTACCTCCGATGACTGTTAGAGAAGCAACAGGTGGAAAATGCTCCTGCCAAAGTGGTGCTGTTACCGTGTCCTCAGTAACCAGAGAACACATGCCCTTCACACATGGTAACCACTGCCAGGGGTGTCTTTGTGAATATCTGCAGCATGTAAGTGAGAATGTGGTGTGTGTGAGAGTAAATTCATGCATACATGCGCAATCGTTTTGTTTGGTTATGTTCTTTTTCCAAATCTGTGTACCGAAGGCTGCTATTCCCAGGCGTGTGACGGTAGGTGTTTATTCACTGGACCGAATTCCTGGCTTTGTGATCTCCCTGGGGTGTTTCCACCAGCAACATGGCTGTGTGAAATGACCTTCTTACCTGGATTTCACCCTGTTAGTTTGATGCACAACAAGGTCATTGGATTTTCAATTGAAAGACAGGCTTGGAGCACGGCATGTTTGGTAATAGCTTCAAAATAGATTACATTCTGTTTTCTCTGCCCAAATATCTTGTCCTCCTGTCTCTGCTCTTTGAACCTCCACCATTTCTTAGTGAATACTGTGGAAAATGAGGCCAGGAACAGAGAATACTTTTTTTTTTTGCTCTGTCATGTTGTCCTGGTTTTGCGCTGGTGCAGTGAGGCAGCACAGCCCGGTCAGTGGAGAGGGGATGATGAAGAGGGTCAGCCGTTTGACAAATGAGCCAGAGAAAGGCCATTGCTAAGCAACAGATGAGATGAAGGTGGAGTGGAGGACACTTTCAGGTGCACGAAACACACCGGAAGCCAGAACCTGAGAGAAATGGAAGGACATAACATAGAAAAGGAGAGCTATGGAAGAAGAGGACAAAGAGCTGGAGAGATATGGAAGGAGAGAGAGAGACCATGCAAACACAGAGTGAGAGAGACAGAAAGAGAAGGGGGATGAATAGATTGAGTTAATGAGTAAACTAGAGGCTGAAAGCTGAAACAAATCAGTTGGCATGGATATGAGGCTGGTCTCTGTAGAGGATTAGTGGCTTTAGAAAGTGCTGTTTGGGTTTTTTTTTCACTGAGTTGCCACAGGGGACAGATTAGAATACAGTTACTTGGGTCTTCTGAGCCTCCTACACCTTTTCCACGGGTCCCATGTTAGACTGCTGAGAGAGCACAAAGTTCCTCTAATGACATGCTGGATGTAATGGCCAGCCCTAGCCGGGCACACACGCATCCTCTCTCTTTCTCTCCCATGTCCCCCACTCGCCCTCACTCGCTGTCAGTCCCTCGTGCCATTCTCTGTCTCTCACTCACTCACTCTCTCAATCTAGCCCTTTCTCTCTGTACTCCCCCACTCCTCTTTTTTCCATCCTTCTCTCTGATCTCCCCCACTCTCTCTCTCCCTCTTGCTCCACCCCCATGCTCTCTCACATTCGCATGCGCAATTGCATACACACATCTCATTTCAGTTGTCATGTCACCATCCATGGGCACTCAAGCGTCAACACATACTTATACACAACACACACATGCAGACATACTGACTATTGTATGAGCACACACACACACACACTCATGTGCACGTCCACACAAACACATTTTTACCAAGTCATTAGGTACTTCGGTTCCAATCCACTTGTCATGTAACTATTATCTCTGAACTGGCCTCTTTTTCTGAAGTGGAACTTTTAAGCCTGCCTGGATTTTCTCCTGCTTTTACCAACCGTTTTTCTGACAGGATTAATATGGTGAGCTGAGAGGCTCCATCCGGACTCCACTGACTTTCTCTCGCCTCCTGTGCACTTAGTATCTACAGTACGGTGGCTCTGAAGGGACACTTTCTGCAGTGAAATGGGATATGCTAACGCATTATGTCAAATATATTTGATAGTGATTCCTTCAAAAAGCCTCCTACCAGAACAGTCACATATTGTGCGACTGACCTTGGTAAGTCCATTTATTGAGGATGGAAATGGTCTGTTTGGTTCCGTCCCTAACACAACTATATAGTCTGGAGATGGACCGGACACCATTTGTTCAGTCAGCCAGATTTCTTCTGGTCTCATTTTCCAAAACTGTTTGGACCTGGAATTTGTTGAAGGGAGGGACACATGGAGAATCTGTCTTATAAAATGTTGCTTTGTTTCTATGTCTGCATAGTTATGTAGGCTTTATAAGTGGATTATGACCTCACTAATACATTTATTTTCCTACACCACCGTGAGAAGACATGCCATGCTACTAAATCAATTAGTGTTGGGATGTGTGTCATTGAGAATGTATGCATGCAGTATGTATTTACATGTATGTGTGTGTTTGGGTGAATATGTGTGTGTTGAAATGATGCGTTGTGTGTTAATGAGAGCACATACTGTAGTTATGGTGTGTATCTGCGTGTTGTTTTGATCTGAATCAACCTCTGCCAGTAAAGACACGTGCCACTGATGCACAACCCCCAGCTCAGCTTATTATTCTGTTAGTGGACTGCTGAGTGGAACCGCAATAGTGTGTGGACAAGTTTTTCCTCTGTAGTAAAGCTGAAACCATTTCACGCTTTGTTGGGCCTGGGTGCCTTTTATTTGACTGCATTTTCAACATTCCCAGACACAGAGAGTGAGATACAGAGAGAGAGCAAAAATGAGAAAGACAGAATGAAACAAGTAAATTCTGGCAAAATTTGGATATTTGTCCAGTCTTCCCTAACAAAAGAAGTCAGGGTTTCGCTCAGGATTAGTTTTAGGGTTAAAATAAGAATTAGGGGTCAGTTTTTAGGTTAAGGAAATGTTTTTTGTGGTACTTAATTGCTGGGCCTCAGATATAGTAAAACCATTGTGTGTGTATGTGTGTGTATGTGTGTGTGTGTGTGTGTGTGTGTGTGTGTGTGTGTGTGTGTGTGTGTGTGTGTGTGCGTGTGTGCGTGTGTGTGCGCGTGTGCGTAATAATGATATCAATACTGCAGATTTTAGAGCCCAAGTCTCCTTGTTGAATCCATAATGCTGGGTCTTGTCACAGGCAGATCCAGGATCATGGTACAGAATCTGATGCACAACATGGCTTCTCTATTTCACCCGACCTCCGCCACTCAGCAAGATGGAGCTCTTCTCTGTTTACATACACCACATATCTGGAATAGTTCCTGTAAATTTGGAACAAGAACGTTCCAAAAAAGGCTTTGAGACGTCCCGTATGTGATGGGAGATTTGTTTTCTATGCCAAAAGAGGATTTGTCCCTCCTCCTGTCTTTATCTGTACTGTGTGTCTTCTTGTCATTATGTGTTCACACACCTCCTGTGTTTTAAACCTAAAGGCTTAAGAGATTTCACACCCTACCCTTAATACCCCCTTCACTGATACCCCCTCCACTGATAACCCCTCCACTGATACCCCCTCCACTGATAACCCCTCCACTGATACCCCCTCCACTGATAA
>JACXGJ010007484.1:7050-30496 GCA_016801105.1 Esox niger | reverse complement strand
GACATGCGTAAAAAAGACGGACGACACATGACCATCGGAGTGAGTGACATGCGTAAAAAAGACGGACGACACATGACCATCGGAGTGAGTGACATGCGTAAAAAAGACGGACGACACATGACCATCGGAGTGAGTGACATGCGTAAAAAAGACGGACGACACATGACCATCGGAGTGAGTGACATGCGTAAAAAAGTCTCACCCTCCGCGGGCCCCTCACCCTCCGCGGGCCCCTCACCCTCCGCGGGCCCCTCACCCTCCGCGGGCCCCTCACCCACCGCGGGCCCCTCACCCTCCGCGGGCCCCTCACCCGCCGCGGGCCCCTCACCCTCCGCGGGCCCCTCACCCTCCGCGGGCCCCTCACCCACCGCGGGCCCCTCACCCACCGCAGGTCCTGGTACAGCCGCACCGCCGACAGCTACGCTACTGCACACACACACTCTGCATTCTAGTCTTTAGCTGACTCACTCACTGACTCACTGGTTTAGTGACTGATTGATTTACTCATTAATGAACTGACCTAGAGACTGACATACTGACTGATTGAATCACTCACTCATTCTATTGATCTTTTTTTGCACTGTCCATGCTATAACACGCCTACTGTAAACAACCATTAACTAGATGAATATTGTGTACCAATTTCTATATAAATACTGTATCAAAATTTGTACAGTATATAATATATACGTATACAATGCCATATGTTTATCTATACATAAATACTGTTGATGTTGTATGCTTATATACTTCTCTAGACTATATATTTCATTAATTAGTAGAATCCTAAAGTTGAATGAGGTTTCAGTTCCCTCTACCAATTTTAACAGAAGATGGGCAGGGCAGAAGCTATCTGAACCTTTTAACTTGCTGGAACTCAGAGGAGATGTTATGGTGTCCATTCTTTCAGGCCCAAATGATGTTGAATTTTTGAAGGTGAGCAAAAATATTGAATGACTTTCTAAAAATGATAGGGGTCAAAAGCAACAGTATTTACTACACCTTGCCTGGCTAACGGTACAAAAATATTTTCCAAGATGTTTCATGAGGATGGCGAAACATAATTTTACAGATCCTTGAGGTTGTTTGTCTTCACTTCTAGACTTGCTGGTTCAATTTAAGAGACAGAGAAAGTCATAGCACCAACCAAAACAAACTCGAATTGTTTGGGTGGTCAATTAAGTAATTATATGTGGATTAATTAATTATTTGCAGTCAAGTTTCAGCTCCTGACAAAACCAATCTTGTAATGGTAATGTTCCTTATTTCCAATTATGTTAACCTGGCCCAAAAACCAATCGAAGTTGAATAGTTAAGCTAATATTTCCTCTTATATCTCCCAGGTATGTTTTTTTATATTTTATTAATTAATGTCCATTTCCATATAGAAACCCACCACTATTATGTTTGGGTTTTTGTGGCCAACAAAGTTGAATTTCTTTCTAATAATTTTTAGTTTTTGCATCAAGTTGACATGGAGCTCAGAGACATTGTTTGCTTGCCCCCCCACTCCCCAGATGGGCTTAAGTGGCACTCTGAAGCAGCTAAAGCAGGTGTCGCTTGAGTGAAGTGTGCTGATGTCTCTGAGCAGCCACTCTTTACAGCATCCCAGGATGCTTCATGCTCCTCTCCTCCCGCAGCCAGCCAGACATAGACACGTGAGAGGAGGAAGTAAAGGAGAAAAAGCAAGAGTGGGGGAAGAGGAGAGGGATGAGTTGGAGAGGAAAGAGAAGAAGGAAGAATGGGCTAGGGGAAGAGGAGGGAGTAAGGAAGAGGACAGGGAGTAGAAGGAGGACAAGAAGGGAGACTAGGAAATTGAGCTGGAAGGCTAAAGGGAGGACGAGGAGGAGTGTGCGGACAGAGAAGGGGAGGGACAGCGAGGAGGAGGAAGAGGAAGAAGACAAGGTCGGAAAAAAGTGGAGTAGTAAGTGGAGGATGAGGGAAGAATAAATTGGAGGAGGAGAGAAGGAGGAGGAAGAAAACCCCTGAAAGAAATCATGTTTTTATGTAAATATTTCTGCAGTCCCTCCCACCTCTGTCAGCTCTTGATTTCCCTCCACAAATATTTGTTCTTCATTTTCTGTTTTGATTGCAGGTCTTTTTTCCCTCTCTCAGCTGGCTCCACGGTTCAGGCCGGAGCTCCAATTTTACCATTCTTCTCTCGCAACAATGTGACACACTTCCCTTTGACAAAGTTTGGTGGTGTTTGGAGAAACCTCTTAATTTGAATATATTCCCCAGCTGTGGTCCATAAGAACTCCACAGTGATTAGTAATCATAACACGAATACATGCAGATAAATGTAATATTAGATTGTGTGCTGGGTGACTACACTTCACAGCCACAGCTGATAGATTGATAAGTGGGGTTTTCCAGGAGCTGTCTTTCTTGATATATGACTCATGCATTTCTTTATATATAAGCCCAAAAGTTTTCATACCCATGCAAAATTTTGAGTTATAGTGAATTTGTTTTTGACCAATAATGTTCTTCTGGCTGGAAATGACATAAACAAGTGACAAAACACAATAAAACATTGTGCGGGAGATAAAAATGAATATTTAAGTTTTTTCACATTTTTAAGATAATGTCCAACATTATTCACACCCGTTGAAATTGTTGCACATTTTGAGAAAATGAATGTTTCTATACCATCAAAAATGATTTTGTAATTTCCACCATGAGAGCATTATTATTGCTTATTAATTGAGAACAGTTGAACAGCTGAACAGCAGTAGATCTCTAGTCAGTCACTAGACAACTGCAAGACATGGCTAAAAACAGAAATAGTTCTGTTATTCATTTGTGTCTACAGTACAATGTCGTATCGTGTTTTGTCACTTGTTGGTCATTTCCAGCCAGTAGAAACCAATTGGTCAAATACAAATGTACCATAACTCAAAATTTGATACACAAATATACACAAATATATATATACACAAATAAATATATATATATATATATATTACGTCTCTGTATTAATTTCAGAATGTTATATCAGCATCGAGATATCTTTCAGTGATTTGAAAATGTATTCCTATTTCATGGTGTAATAGACATATAAAACCAATATAACAATCCCATATGTTTCATTTTCTCAATGAGAGTCTCTGTACTGACCTCACCGCACTGGGTGCCACAGATAATGGCATCTTCCTTATTTATCTCTTATCTATCTCTCCATTCCCTGCTTAATTACAACGGTGGACACTTCTGCTGTGTGTGTGTGTGTGTGTGTGTGTGTGTGTGTGTGGGTGTGGGTGTATGTGGGTGTGTGTGTGTGGGTGTGTGTGTGAGGGCTGGACCCTCGGTGCAGCGAAGGCTCTGTCTAATGGCGGTCCCAAGGGATGGAATCTAAACTTGGGATGGTGAGATGGCAAGCTGTTCAGCATGGCCACGGTAACACCTGCTATTAGTGGTTCCGTCTGCCACTCAACCTGGCCCTGCAGGGGGCCTAAGGACCAGCGCAACATTTGTACCTACAAAACTCTGATTAGCATGCCGTTGGGAATCAACAGACAGGGAGAGAGAGGGTGGAGGGAGGAGGGGTAGAGGCAACGTCAACAACAACAACAATGGAGTTATAGAAATGGGGAGAAAATCACAGTAATACGACGGCTGAAAGAGAAAGAAAAAAGAGATAAAAACGAGAGGGAGTAAAGTCGGTAGCTGTTTGTAAAGTATTTCAGTGTCTTGTATTGCCTTCCTTAATGGGTGACAAACTGCTAGTAGTTCTGACCCTAACCAAAACCACGACACAGACCCAGTCGAATAATGTCAAGTAAACAGAGTAAACAAACAAACACAATAATGTCACATTACACACCTTTATAACTGTCTGTCTTCAGTTTTTCAGAAATTATAACAACCCAGTGCATCCAATTGGATCTAATCAGTGGTTTATCCTGCTATATAAAATAGGCAGCAATATGTCTGTTAATTCTTTTCATGTATCTCAACAGATAATAGGACAAAAGGATAAAGAGCAGACACCATATGGAATCACAATTTGAGTTCTATGTAAATGTCTGAGGTATCGCTCACAACTGGAGTTCAAAATATGTCGGCAGATGTTTTGAACACACAATAAGAGAGGAGTATGCGGAGAGAATGTACCATCATTTCACGACATCAAACCAACCAGCCCTGCTGCCGATTACATCGTCTTGGGAGTCTACCCTGGTCTCTGAAGGTTGTAGACGCCTGCAGCTCAGGTACACCCGTGTTTCATGTTAAATGAGCGCATGCGTGGATAAAGCCGAGGCCTTCGGAACTAACATCCTGTACAGGTGTGAGGAGACGATTTACCGGCGTATCTCAGGCGAGCATCACCGAGTCGTCGCTGCCCTCGGATTGGAAACGTGGGATGTTTGCCTTTTTTCGTGGCACTGGCCAAGGGTAGGAGAGTTTGCGTCAGTACCGAGTCCGACTGAACCGGGTCCATTCCCGCTTTGGCGCCGCCACCGCCGCAGCCCCCCCGACCCTCTGTTCTGGCGGCTTGTGTTCTAATTGGGCTTGACTTGAGTGGCACCTTTGAGGCCGCCATACAAGCTTGGTAGTATGCTACGGAGAGGACGGGTTAAGTTGCGCATGCAGGCTGGCTGCAGGAAGAGATTAGGCACGAATATGAGGGTTTCCAAGAGGCCTCGTAGACAGCAACATGCCCATCGTCTCTGGCTTGCAAAGTAGCAGGGGATTTTTCCACTCGTTCACACGCACACACAAACACACACGCGTGATATGTGCCTCTGTCATTTCTCTCTGTCTCGCTCTCTCTTTCCCTCTTTCTCTCTCTACCTCTTTATTTTCTCCTCCAAACGTACTCAGATCATATGCAAAGCCCTTTTATGCTAATGTCTGTGTACACACATTCACAGTGCTGTCGTTCTGGTGTACATAAACCACATCAGAGGGTTTTCTTACGTCTCTGCACCTGCTTGCAGACTGCATAACTACAACTACCTTCTCTTTTCTCTACAGTTGGTAATATCTGGCCGGAGCAAGCATCCACACCCGCCGGATACGCCCGAATATTTGTTTTAAATGAACGTACTCTGGTGCTTAGGGGATCGACTGAAGCACACATGGGTCAGACAATACCCTGGGATCTACCACGCTACCAGACCTCTGGGTCCTGACATAGGAGGGGTATAATTAAAACCATTTGTTAATAACTGGAGAAAGACTGACTATTTACTGTACACCAAGCAGCAACTTCCTCTAGAGAAAGACTGACTGTTTACTGTACCCCAAGCAGCAACTCCCTCTAGAGAAAGACTGACTGTTTACTGTACACCAAGCAGCAACTTCCTCTAGAGAAAGACTGACTGTTTACTGTACCCCAAGCAGCAACTCCCTCTAGAGAAAGACTGACTGTTTACTGTACACCAAGCAGCAACACCTTCCAGAGAAAGACTGACTGTTTACTGTACACCAAGCAGCAACACCCTCTAGAGAAAGACTGACTGTTTACTGTACACCAAGCAGCAACTCCCTCTAGAGAAAGACTGACTGTTTACTGTACAGAGCAGCAACTACTTCTAGAGAAAGACTGACTGTTTACTGTACACCAAGCAGCAACTTCCTCTAGAGAAAGACTGACTGTTTACTGTACACCAAGCAGCAACTCCCTCTAGAGAAAGACTGACGGTTTACTGTACAGAGCAGCAACTACTTCTAGAGAAAGACTGACTGTTTACTGTACACCAAGCAGCAACACCCTCTAGAGAAAGACTGAATGTTTACTGTACACCAAGTAGCAACTCCCTTTAGAGAAAGACTGAGTGTTTACTGTACACCAAGCAGCAACTCCCTCTAGAGAAAAACTGACTGTTTACAGTACAGAGCTGCAGCTACTTCTGTAGAAAGATTGACTGTTTAATGTACACCAAGCAACAACTCCCTCTAGTGAAAGACTGACTGTTTAATGTACACCGAGCAGCAACTTCCTCTAAAAGAAAGACTGACTGTTTACTGTACAGAGCAGCAACTCCCTCTGGAGAAAGACTGACTGTTTACTGTACAGAGCAGCAACTACTTCTAGAGAAAGAATGATTGTTTACTGTACACTGAGTCGCAACTCCCTCGCGCAGAGCCACGTTGCTCACGCTCTGGTGTCCCTGAAAAGAATGGGAGGCAAGACGTCCAATGCAAGACTGTGGAGTGGGGATTACAAGGGAGAGTACACAGAGGTAAACATCTTGTTATTGGTTAGAACAGGTCATAAAAACTGCAGCCGGCGAAGTCGATGTAGAGGTCGTTTGATTGTACAGGCTGAATTCTGCTTATTTTTCCCTCGTAACATTCCAGTAACAGTTTGGTCAGGAAAGAAATGCTGGCACGTGCACACGCCGGCACTCATCTCATAGTGGGCATGAACAAAGCACACACACGTGCACATATGCACGCAAGGTTTGATCCGCAACTATGTAATTAAGACTAAGTTGCACAATGCAACGAACAAACATTTTCCTTTGCTTCCTTTGTGTCTTTTTGAAATTTTCCCTGCCAAATCAACAATAGTGGCGGGATGTGGAATTCTGTATTTCCAACTATTTTCAATTGATGAAGGGTGAATGGGAGGCAGATGGGGCGAGTTGCCGCATTCACATGCCATTAGAAAATATCCGCGAGTCGCCAAGCTACTAGCTGTTACTGCCGTGCCTGTCGATGAGAGAGCTTGTTGTATTCTAACTGTCCATGATGTATGCAAATCACACATGTTGCTGTCAAGCTAATTTGCCACGATACGGGAATTAAACACAACAAAACGCTGGCACGGACGACCGAATACCACCATCAAATTGAAGTCTGGTCGTGACAGTGTCCTCAAACATGTCTCTTATCACTCTGAGCATCTGTTAGGAGTCTCATGCAGTGTAATTTAGCCTGTTAAGTCACTGTTGAACAGTAGTCAGTCCATCTGACATCCAAAGCTACTGTTCAACATCTACACAATAAGGGAGTGTAAAGACGTCATTGGTTAAGTTCACAAGCGTCTGCGTGGTTTCGTTTCATTGGACAGAGTCCATTCCACTTCAAGCTGGTGTTGTGGCGCCCCGTCTTTCTTCTACCCCAGTGTTCCAATTGGCCGGTATGTGCAAATTGCTCACTGCACTTGCTTTACAAAAGTGGGCTGGTATTAAACAGCAGTCCACGTTGGGGTCTGACTCTCATTTCCACCTTTTTTGCCCATCTGAGGGAATTTGGGCCCCAGCTATTTGAGTCTTAAAGGTCCCTGTGTGCCTGTTTGCCTGGGTCCCACTGTGACCAGGCTGGGTCCCATGCATCATCATGAGTAGTGACCATCTGGTGATGGAACGTCCAGTCAAGCCCCACCACAGGCGCGGCTGCCCCCGCTTCAGCCCTGCAGCCAGCTCCGCTGCTGCCACTCTGGGAATGAGGAATCATTCAGCCAGCGGGGAGCGGGTGCCTTGGGACAGCCAGGGTCGGGAGGGGAGAGACGGGCAATAACCAATGGACGCGCGGTGTCACATCACTCCGTAGCCGGAGCGGCCGTCGTGGCGAATCAGCCGGTACGGAGCGGTCGTGTGAGTTGATGCGATGAGCTCCTGATTGATCTCTACTCGATTTTAAGTGAAACCAAACAGCAACGTGCCGGCACGACTTCACTCGGAAACCGTTAATGATCGCTGAACGTTGGGGCCTGGCTCTTTGTACGCTACACATACACGACACACACATGCACACACACTTTATATACGCCCTACACACATTCTAATCGCACACGACTGAAAGACACGCACCCTGCACACACACTCCAATCATACAAACACATGCACACAGGCTGTTAGATTACCTCTTGATTTGTATCTACCCGTCCGGCTGTGGGGGCCATTTCAATTCCCCCCGCGTCCTCCAGTAAAAACACTGCCATAACACCACGCCGCCGGTGGCATTGTGGCAACATAAGGAGTAAAGATGGCCCGGTAATTGGGGAAGAGGTTTAGGTATGGAGAAGCCTGACCCCTCTAGCTTAATTAAAACATAGTTTTACTGCAGTGTCTTGAATTAATTAAAAACACATTTGATCTCGCCATTACACCCTCACTCCTCATCCTTCATCTGGCTCTTGCACACACACACACACACACACACACACACTTCGGTTCTGGGGGAGAGAAAGTGTGGAGGATTAAATACCATGCTTAAAGGCTGCGTTCCGTGCCAAAGATCTGTTGTCCGGCACTGAGAGTCGAGAAAGGCTGTCTCAAAGTGTTGCGGAACAGGATAAGAGGCCTCACTTCTCTGAGGCCTTTAACAGGACAAATAAAGGGATAGAATAAAAGGTTCTTGTTTGCGGTTGGCTATGCCAAATCACATATTTAGATATGCCCTTTATTCAGGAAATCAATGTTATGTGTGTGTGTGTTTGTGTGTGTGTGTGCGTGCGTGCGTGCGTACGTGCTTGCGTGGGTGTGGATGTCTTAGCGTGTGTATGTGCTAGGGTGCCTACTTGCATATGTGGTGATGTTTGCGTGTGCTTAGTGATGAATTCTGTATAACTGTATTTACGCGTGAGCGTGTGCATTTGCAGCGGTCGGTGGAGTAAGGCATGATTCCTCTAACAGCAAAACGCAGAGGCCTCCAGGCAATTAAAGAGCCAGCTCAACGGCAGCGTACAAGGGGCTCCAGCTACTCTACCCCGCCACACAGCCAGCCTGCCCACTCGCCTGGGTCCGTGTGTTTTCCCCATATCAGATCCGTGAGGCGCCGCATAACTCATTCAGTACGCCAGCCTAATCCCTCACTGAAAATAAACACATTTTACATGTTGTAAAGTGATACACAAAATGCACTCCAAATGAATGTTTCATGCAATAGAGAACATGTGCCGGCTACGCGTAGCCTTTATAGAGGAATCAGAATGAGAGGCGAAGGAGGGATTGCACTTTCACAGTTATTAGCAAGCGCAAGCGTCAGTAATTGTGACAGCAGTACTGAACACATACCGCCGCTTTGCCTCCTCTTTTCTTTCTAATCTTTGTTCAAATGGAGCAGAGACAACCATTGGTTTCTGGCGCTACTGTAAACAGAAACAAGCAGGTTACATTCTCAAGACAGAAACATTGGTAACAGTTAATGTTTAATGATTTGAAATATATATGCTGTATGGGATTCAAGATATGAGAGTGCAGAGTGTACTAACAGGTACATATGAACGATCTATGGCAGATCAGACAACTTTTGTAGGGGAAGTTCTGTTGTTCTCTATTTTCTATTTTTGGCCACGGCAGACTTGGCTTTGGAGTTGTGTTGTTTATATTAATAGCCAAATGGAGACTGTAAATGGCGACCACGTATCTCAAACAGATCTTCCACTCTCCTTGCCAAAGAGTGCTCTTGCACAAGTGTGCAATTCGAGTGTCAACATCATAAGGTTAAAGTAAGCATTGGCTTGAGGGACTTTCCACCACTGTTAAGCGCGCTACACGTATAATGTCCTCCCCATGTGGTAGCTGGGTGAATTGCAGTATCACGAGTATCCATTCAAAACAACACTTTGCCCTCCCTGCAGCATGGAAATGGGTGGTAGCAAAAGGAGTCAGATGTTTTTCCTTCCTGAACTTACGTCTCATTGGAGATTCATTTTAAATGTTCAGTGATCTAGCGTAAATACCATGAACATGTCCCTCTCAAATATTGAATATGGAATGATCATTACTGGCCAGACATGTTGATTTTAACTTTTCAAGAAATGTATTGTGTTGTCAGTGGGCTTGTTGGTATTCCATAAACACCCAGTTTAAAGCTACTCATCTGCATCGGTGGTTGATGCATTTGGCAGCATCTGGCCGCATCTTCTACAGCAGTTGAGGCATTTGGCTACATCTGGCCGCATCTTCTACAGCGGTTGATGCATTTGGCTGCATCTGGCTGCATCTTCTAAAGCGGTTGAGACATTTGGCTACATCTGGCTGCATCTTCTACAGCGGTTGATGCATTTGGCTGCATCTGGCCACATCTTCTACGGCGGTTGATGCATTTGGCTACATCTGGCTGCATCTTCTACGGCGGTTGATGCATTTGGTTGCATCTGGCTGCATCTTCTATGGCGGTTGATGCATTTGGCTACATCTGGCCGCATCTTTTGCGGTGGTTGATGTATTTGGCTGCATCTGGTCGCATCTTCAGTGGCGGTTAATGCTTTTGGCTGCATCTGGCTGCATCTGGCTGCATCTTCTTCGGTGGTTGATGCATTTTGCTGCATCTGGCTGCATCTTCAGTGGCGGTTAATTCTTTTGGCTGCATCTGACTGCATCTTCTTCGGTGGTTGATGCATTTGGCTGCATCTGGCTGCATCTTCTACGGTGGTTGATGACTTTCTGTTTCTGACATCTCACAGAAAAGCAACGCACAGTTTGGACACCCCACATAGCCTGAAAATCTAATCTGGCAGAGGAGTCAAGGTGGTGTGGATTGCACATAATTATTGGAAAGACTGGACTTCTGCCGCAATGCATATGGCTTGACGCAGCTGTTAACTATTTTAATCTGCATTTTAAACAGTGATTCTGTATGTATCCTATACATATATGCATACGTATATATGTGGTCAATACACCCCGGCTAAGAGCTGTCACTAGGCAAGATGCATCGTAGAGTGCCAGGACTCGCTGTGGAGCCATGGTATTTTAACCATACATCACAAACCCCTGAGATGTCTTGCTATTTCAAACTGATTACTAATGCAAATAGAACACTAACAGTTGATGTCATACTTGCGGTATATAGTTTATTATTCCGCGGATGTCAGCCTATCCACAGTCAACCCCCCAAATGAAAAATATATGCAGCATACTATATTAATAATCAAATGCAAGTATGCATATAGGGAACATTTTGTGAAACAATGCAACTCCACCAATACAGTACCTATTTTATGATTAAGGTCTGAATCAATGTGAAAACTTCCACGTGTGGCTAGGTCCTTTATATCCACTCGCGTGCGGATGGGCACACTTTGGCAGAAAACAACCAGGGATGATTTTTGTGTCAGACAGGACCAGAGGGAGGGAGGCGGATGACATTTTGTCATCTGCTGAACGCTGAGGTCCCTTTGGGGGGCTAATGAGGATAATCATTTTTAGTGATCAATAAATCATGTGTTATTGATTCTTCCCTGTAAGCCCTCTTCTGTTCTCTGAAAGTCAGCCACTCCCCTGTGTGTGTGTGTGTGTGTGTGTGTGTGTGTATATGTGTGTGTGGGGGGGTGCAGGGTGCAGTGGGGATAAACAGCATCTGGTGACCAGACTGATAGTGACCTTTGACTCTTAACACTCCTATACATCACTATAAAACTTCCGGAGCGTGTGAAGGTATGAACGTGTCACAGACATTCATTGGTAGTCTCGGTGTGACCATGAGTTTGTGAGCGGGCGGGGTCGCTGGTTGTCACCGGTGGGATGCGTTGAGTTATGAAGACAACCTCGGAGTGCTTGGAGGAGTAAGACATCTGCTCCTGGCCTGCTCCTCGCCTCCTCCATCCCCTCATCCGTCCGAGACGAAGACTGCCACCGTTAGTCGGGCCAATCAGCAGACGATGAAGGAGGAAGGAAGAAAAGAAGTGGCAGCGTCTCTCTGCCAGCAGCCATGTGACATGAAAAGGGCCATGTCACATGGCCCCTGTGGTCGCATTCACCGCTGCAAAATGTGAGTTGACTAAAACAATAGAGAGATGCGGCAGAGTGAACGATGCAGATAATGAAAAGAAAGGAAGTGAAAAAAAGTCATGTTGCTTTGCATGGTATCTTGAGAAACGGCTTACTTAACCTCAAACCCGTATAAGGGGGTTCACATTCATGAAACAGGTAGCAAACTGGCAAGGCCACAGGCTGAAAGATTACACAACAGTGTTGGTGCGGCTGGGACGATAAGGATCATGTTTGGGCTGCTCTATGAAAGAAGCTGATCTATATGAAAGAAGCTGCTCTATATGATAGAAGTTGCAACTGGAGAGATAGTGTTGGTTGGGTTCACCTCCTTCATGATGTTAAGAGTTCCAAATGGAATCCTAATGCCTAAGTAGTCCACTTGTTTTCACTAGGGCCCATAAAGCTATGTACAGGGAATATGGCAAAATGGGATCAAGCCAGTCATGACAGATAGAAGGGATGATTTGTCTGACTTGGCAAACATTATATGGTGTGGTCTGCTTTGAATGTATTGCTAAAGTCCCAACATTGCTTTAATCAAATGTGTATGGATGTGAAAGACTTCAGCCCGTTAGCAAAAAGAAGAAAGTAAATAGACCACAAGGGTTTTTATACACAAATTAATTAAAAACCCAATCAATATAAAGCATTCTAAAGCCCCAATAATTAGAGTAATATTAAATTAAAACATTTTATAATTAATTGAAATCTACAGCTATACAAAATATTTTGTGTCGTTTCAGCTTTATTGAATACATAAGAGCATGTGGAGGGCTGACACAATGACGCAAATAAACACAAATAAAGTAAAATGAACTCAAGATTCTGTCTGGCCATGAATATGACATCAAATAAACAACAAACAAATAAACAAATACAAAAACAAACAGTAAAAATAATGCATATATACTGCTGTAAAACTGTTTTTATTCTGTGGATTTGATCAGAGGTGAGTCTATCTGAGGACTGAGGAGGCACTCTCTCGGTCCTCTCGACCTTTCTCCTCTTTTACATTAGCTCTAATGGCTCCTGGAGAGGCTGGAAAGAGCCTGGTATTGTCTAAGGAAATTAAGGCCTGCGTAGAATGGAACATGGTGACCCAGAGCCCAGGCCTGATTTCCAGCCTTGAATCAACTGCAAATTGGGTAGTTTTATACCAGGAAAGGAAAATGAATTTACAACATCTTCTATTTGTAGTTCAGTTGATTTACTCAATGATGCTAGAAAGGAACATTGAAGTTTCCTCTTGGTTAGCATCAAACTAAAAAGGATAAAAGGATAAAGTTACTAATTTACTATAGACTGACTCAATTAGCTATAATGTAATATTTCTTAAATGAAACTAGATGATATTTGTTTCTTTAGGATAAAAATTCAATACACTTTAAAGCAACTGAAATTAGCTAGCAAAGTATATTTCTAGGAATTACTTCAACCCTGTTTGACATAGTTGACATAAGTTAAAATACTGTTTGACATCATTTACATTTGACAGATTTTTAAAATCAGATAGAGAACAAGATTTTCCTACACTACAATGTGAAGTTATGGCTGTATATGAATCTGAATACATCTGCATGGTCCTACCTTCCTGAATCAAAACAATCATAGGGTCTCCATCCAAAATGGCACTATATTCTCTGTACTGTATATACAAAGACAGAATGGGCTGCAGAGAGAACAGATTTGGAACACATTGTAATGTCTCTAATCATTAAGCCCATTTACAGAGAGCCGAACAAAGAAAAAGTGGCCTTTTCTGTTAAAAAACCCAAATTTGACTTAAAGATTGATCCAGTTGGCAAGAGGCAAGAGCAAGTGTGTGTGTGTGTGTGTGTGTGTGTGCTCTACTCAGCTCTCCTCTGGCCGCTGCCAGGGCTCCTGGTGGCCCTTTCTCTTCCTGTCCTGCAGTGTGCCCTGGCCCCTTGCCTGGTGTGGCTCTAATTATCCTGTTAAATGGGGCTCTGCAGCCACAGGTGGCCCCCAGGGACCACGCAAGGGAGGGGGACAAATGAAGAGGATTGGAGTTTCTAATGGTTGCATCTCAAATGGACCCCTATTTTCTTTATAGCACACTACTTTTGAGCCATATTGTCAAAAATATGTAGAGAATAATGTGTAATTGGAAAAGTCACACCATTTGGACACAACTTTAGTTTAAATTTATATTCATATTCCCTCCTTCATATTTTGTGAGATTTGAATGTACTGGGCAAGTTAAAGAAAGAAAGCGCTGTGATAGACAGAAAATGATCTGATGAATAGGAAGTTCATGTCATAGTGCAGGGATCTGGGGACCCCCCACCTAAGAGGGTCAACCCCTTGTAAGTAATTAGTCAAGCAATGGACCCCATCATACAATATTTAGTTCCATGTAGGTCACTTGGTTGGTTTTGATTCCTATTGGGGGCAAGTAAAAAAATGTTAATGCTCACTAGTAAGTTGTTCTGTTTAAGAGGATTAGGTAAATTACTTAATATTTGTTAATGTACATATTGTATTTATTTTTTATGCCACTAAATTCACACCATGCAACAATTTAATAAAAGCTAATATAATATTCTGTTTATTATAATAATATGTCACAATTGTGAATCTGTCAATGTTATTTAAATACATGCTTTTGAGAGATGTTCCCAAGGACCAAAAACAGGAGCTCTGCAGACCCCTGGGGGGCCCAGACCCCTGGTTAAATATCCCTGTAGAACTAGAGGGACAGAATGAAGTCCAGTGAAACGCATGCACAGCATCTGGCAGAGTAATCGGGTTGAAAAGTGCACGCTTCAAGCATGGGAAATCTTACAAAAAATGTCCATCTGATGGGCACAAGCATTATTGTTACGTTTGAGATAACTTGGACAGGAAAAAGTAACTAACGCAGATAAAAGATACATCCTGCAAGAAGCTATGAAGAATTGTAATCTTCTTCAGATCTTCTAGAAAATGAAACAACTGTCTACCAAAGTGAACTGCTTCAGTTTGGACTTCTAAGGGTGGCCATGCATAATGCTGACTGGATTTTGTTACTTTTGCTTGCGTTACATTGAATTGAGTTTTACGTAGATTTCATATTGATGCCTTTTTTCTTATATAGATGGACAAAGACTTTTGCACGGCACTGTACATGTCTGATGTTTGTATTGTTGCAGGATGACTGCTTTAAGTCTGGAACGCATGGACCTCACCAAACGCTTGGTATCCTCCTTTGTGATGCTTTACCAGGCCTTTACTGCAGCGGTCTTCTGTTGTTGTTTGTTTCGTGGGTCTTTCTGTTAAGTTTTGTCATCAGCAAGTGAACTGCATGCTTGATCGGGTTCAGATCAAGTGATTGACTTGATGTTTTGGGTCATTGTAAAGTCAAGCCCTGTCCAATCAACTCTGCTGAATTTGGCTGAATCTGAGCAGACAATATATCTCTATATACTTCAGAATTCATCTGGCTACTTCTGTCTTCTGTAGCATCATCAGTAAACGTTAGTGACCCAGTGAAATTGGAAGCCGTGCATGCCCATGCCATCACACTGCCTCCACCGGGTTTTAAAGCTGATGTAGTATCATCAGTAAGCCTTCTCCATACTTTTTTCTTCCCACCATTCTGGTCCGGATTAGACCTAGTTTCATCTGTCCAAAAAATGCTGTTCCAGAACTGGGCTGGCTTTTTTCGATAGTTTCAGCAAAGTCTAATCTGGCCTTTCTATTCATGGTTATTAATGGTTTGCACCTTGTAGTGAACCCTATATATTTGCTCTTGTGATGTCTTCTCTTTATAATAGACTTGGATAATGATATGCCTACCTCCTAAAGAGTGTTCTTCACATGGCTGGATGTTGCGAAGTGGTGGAAAGGGTTTTTTCTTTACCATGGAAAGAATCCTATGATCATCCACCCCTGTTGTCTTCCAGTGACATCCAGGTCTTTTTGTATGGCAGAGTTCACCAGTGTGTTCTTTTTTCTCAGAATGTACCAAATGGCCACTCCTAATGTTCATGCTATCTCTCTGATGGATTCTTTTAATGCAGCCAAGAATGACCTGTTTCATTTGCACTGAGAGCACCTTTGACCGCATGCTGTGTGTTCATAGCAACAGCTTCCAATGGTGAATGCCAAATCTGGAATCAACCCCAGATCTTTTACCTGCTAAATTGATGAAGAAACAATAAATAACGAATGAGTCAATTGTCCTATTTCATTTGGTCCCTTGAAAAAGAGGGGGCTACATATTAAATAGCTGTAATTCCAACACCCTTCCTCCAATTTGGATGTGAAAACCCTCAAATTAAAGATGGGAGTCTGCACTTTAATCCCATATGCATTGTTCAACTGTACCCTGACTATATTTAGAAAAATAGAAAAAAATAACAAAACTTGTGTCAGTGTCCAATTATTTCTGGAACTAACTATATAGGGGTGCTACACAACACCTGGACCCAAAACAACCGGAACCAAAACAACCGGACCCAAAACACACGGACCCAAAACACTCAGACCATAAACACAAGAGACAATCCTTACGTTGATGGAGTACCTGGAAAGCAAAAATATGCCATCTTGGAACCTAACACATCTTAACAAACCTTTTCCCTATTTTTAACACTAATCCCATCTGTGTTAACAATCCTTGAACTTTTGTTTTCAATCTCTTTTTATTGACTCTCAGTCACTCCTATCGTTCACAGCAGGTGAAAAACACAGCTTGATTTAATTTGGTTTGAGATACAGAAAGTTTTCAGGTTCTGTGTCAATTATTGGGATTCTATAGAAACTTTCCCAAGCAGTCATTGTAACCAGGTTGCAGAAGCATGGACAACATATATGGTCTTTGGTTGCCTGTACTAAATAGAAAACATATTTAAGAGACCAAAAAGTACCTGTCAGACTGTCGGTACTTTTAATTGAACAGAGTTTGGGTGCACTGTCTCAGGTGGCTAAACTTAATGCAAACACATCTCAAAACAAAAGTCAACCTGAAGATGAGTTTGGAACAGCACCAGCATACGACTGTTGATTAAAACATATTGCTTGTACCTTTGCAGCAAAAGAACGCAACGCTAAATGGATATCAGTTAATAACTAATATTTACCCGTTTTGGTTGGATACAGACAGTAGAATATTCATAATAGAGTTCTTTAACTTTTAATTGGATGTTTAAATTAAATACTTTTCATTATTAAAGTTTACGGTAGAACAACAACATTGCAGTTGCATGATATGCCAATTAAACCTTTGTTTGCATTGAAAAGGAGGGAGGACTGTACAGCATTTTGTTCAGTTGCTATGCTGAAACAAGTTAGGATTTGAACAGTGAATTTAAGTAAGGGCACCACTTCCCTATGGCATGATCACATTAGATTTCAGGTTTGGTATTAAAAACATGCAATATCTATTAAGTACCGTGATGAGAATCAGTAGAATCTCTGGAAGTTGTGAATATGTTTAGTTTTGCTTAGATGCTTAGTTTTGCCCTGCTATCAACCAAAAGATAAACTCGGTCAAATGGAGATGTGCCTCCAAATCACCTCCACAACACCTACACTTTTTTATCTGCTCTTAACTTGGTTAAATTCTTTATTGACTAACGGGTAATTTTTGTCTTCCTCCAACTGTTTTTATTCATCATTTCCACACCAGGTGTCTATTGGACATAATAAATGGAGCTGCTCGCCCCTGAACAGCATTTTAACCATCTCCTTCTGGAACAGAAACCCAAATCAATGGCTCAGCTACAGACACAATTATCAGCCAAGGGTTATCTTAGTGTAGAAAAGGAAAAAAAGTGTACCACCAGACAGAAACGATAGTAGTAGCGTTACCTCCTTGGCAAAATCCCTGTAGCCGGACAGCTTTCTCATGGTCACTGGGAAGAAATGCTGCCGGCCTGCTAATATCAGGTCGCTCTTTGAGTCGACCAAGACATTCAACCTGTTTTCCCCATTGCAGTCAGAATCAAGGGATGAGCTGTCTTTTGAGGTGTTTGAGCGGCAGAACTGAACATGCTAGTAGTTTGTGTCTGCATTAAGTGCAGTACAAAACGAGAGAATCAGATGGACTTTGATTTGTCATCTTGCTTAGCCTTCTCACTTTCAGTGTAGTGAAGTCTCCAAACTTGATTTTGGATGTTAATGTTGCTATTGTTTTACATTTTCATCTAGTTTTCCATTAGTTAGTAGTATTTGTTAGTCCTAGGTGGTTTAGGGTGTAAGTGTCTAAAGCGAGTATAAGGAGATGACAAGACAATGCATACTGATAGACAGACTAGCGAGGACTTTAAATGGGGATTATCTCAGTTTGAAACATTAACAGTTAACTGCAGATGTCTACTGGTCATGTTTGTAATTATGCTAGTAGTACAGTAACAATCGAACATATTGCCACGTCATGATCCATAATGAAAGTACATTTTATTTAGCATTGGATGGACCAATTTTATATGAATAATGCACATTGGGCAATTGTAAATCAAGGCTACCCTCAACTATTGGTTATTAGGGTACAGTACATTTTTGCATATTCTTGGTATATCTAACAAAGCTGTGTGGTTTGGATAAAATATTCAATTGTGATTTGCTTTACTGATTATAGCAAATGCGATTATGAATTTCTTTGATTTAAACTAACCCTGAACATTCGCCAAACATTAGAAAAACACAATGTAAAGACAAACACTAAGTCACAGTTAGGGGTCACTTTCCAGATGGCCTATATTGCACAGTCTGTGTCTGCCATGTGTGTATACCGTACATTTAAGGTGTTAATGTCAAGCAACAAAAACATTACTAAACTTGAAAGGTTTTTTGTTGGACACTGTGAAAGAAAAACAGATGACGGACAACGTGCAGCCGTGACAGGCATCTCATTCAATTTTCCCTGAGCCAAAAATCGCAGAGATTGGTTTGGATATTGCAATTTAGATCATGATTAAATGTATAATGTATCCCTAATCTGACATTGATGTTATCGGTTTCCTACATGCAAACTCTTTAAAGCACAAAAAGAAAGGGCAAACTTTTTATTGACTTACTTGCTCTTGCCCCACTGAACCAGTACCTGTTTTGTATGTAACGTGTGACAGCTACAGGATGAATTTGCATTGACAGTGTTTTTAGAGGGGCTGTATGCTTGAGTACAGTAAACAAATTTCCAGTACAATTCCAATTAAATGTCTGATCTTACTGCCCTACAGTTCCCGCATCTGCCTATTGGCTTTTAATCCGGCCCTGCACTCTTTTCTATGTTTTCTAATAAAAGGGGAAAATATTTCAATAAGCTCTGATCAGTAATATATATTATTAGTCATATTCAGATTTAAGTGCCACTTTCGATGATTCAGGCTACTTCTATTCTGCTAAAAATTCAATGTGTCCGTGTAAACATTGGAATTAGGGTTTTACATTCATCTACCCTTCAAACACCAGATCTGAGCTTAGCTGCATCTCTTTAAACATTCCATCACACTATCAGTTGTCCATGTTTATGGTACAGTGAGTGCCATGTCATCTGCTCTGCCTATGGCATGACCAGGACGTATCTAACATCTCTGCCGACCGCCAACCCACCTTCTCATCCCAAAACACACACGCAGACACACACACAGGCCTTCCCCCAAACCATTACACCACCTTCTGTTTGGGGTTGTACCAACATTGGTTCACATGGGTAACTATCTTCTTTTAATTATGTAAAAAAAGGGGGGAAAAAGAAAGAAGAATCCACATTAGCCTGAATCTAATTAACAGCATGTCTATTAGTAGCAGGGCACCATCAAAATTGTATCTAAATTAATTAGGTTTTGATTTAAGATATTAAATTCAAATTAATCATTTTAAAAATGGAAATGATCCTTGACGCGGCTCCAGCTGTGATCAGGCCCTCTCCGTGTCTCTGTCCCAAATGACATCCTATTCAGCACACTACTTTTGACCAGAACCCGCTAGTACACTGTGTAGGGAATAGGGTGCTGTTTGGATCGCAACCCGCCTGCCTGTCTCCCCTCCCTTTGCTACAGCGTATACCACTTTAAGAATGTCTTGGGGGGGTGGGTGGGGGGGATCTGCTCGCCTCGCACCCTGCATTCCTAGCTGTGTTATTTCAATTAGGCTTATTTAATGGGACAGATGTATAGAATATTTGGTAATTAGGGAGAATTGGAGGCCTGTGGAACCTAATGGATGAGAGATGACTAAAAGACTACATGACCCTCCCTACACTGTGTCCCAGCTGACATGATCAGGCGTCAGTTTGGCATATTTTTCCTTTCTTTTTGTCCTGGGCATACAACATTGTCTTTTGTGATAAATGCATTGTAAATGGACTGCTATCGGGTGGATTGGTGTGTTTGCAGTGCTCATGTGTGTGTTATGTGTTGTGTAGATATCCCAGCTTCAAGTAGAATGAATCCACTTGACAAATGCAGTATTCAATCCAAGGTAAGGATCCAAAAGGTTGTCTAATTTGGGTTATTGTAACCCCTAAAAAACTTGTATAAAGTTGATGTTCTATGACCCTTATTGCCATCCCCCAAAGATAATTTCATGTCTTAAAGCAGAATATCACCTTTTTTCAGCTGGATGTCAGATTGTTGCTTGTCCTGAAACAACCTATGGGCAAAAATACTTAAGCTTTCTTTAATTATCTACTAGTTGCCAGAGAGAAATCTATGGAAATAATAGTATTACCAGGTATATCAAAAAAAGGAACTATCAAAATCTGCTGAAATCAACTCCATTTGGTTTAATGTTACTTAACAGAGATTTAATCATGAAAAAACTAACTTGCTTACACACCTCGATTGCCTCCATAAATATTTAGCTATCAAAGAATAAAGTTAGCTGAACTGTGTAGTGGCTGTTTAATAAAGAATATTGAACCATGGATTACAGTTTCCAATGGCTTTCAGAGTCAGGAAGAAAACCATCTGAAATGTATTTGAAATCTACTTTCATCTTTAGAGTAAATAAAACTAATAGTCCATGGTCAGTAGAATGTGTTGTATATGACACTGGCTAGCACAATACAAAGTCAACATGTGACTTGCAAATATGTGCAGTATGCATAGAAGGAACAACATATTTGTCATTTAATTAAGAAGGTTTACCTCTTGTAGATCTTCTATAATTTTAATATGAATGTGCTGTCAGGGACCAAATTCATGGACCGGCCCCCCATAACTGTTGATTTCAATACAACACCATTTTTGTTGACACAGGACAACATGTTACCTCCCCCCCGCTCTTCACACATAGCAGTTGCAATGTTTGCAGCAAACTAATTCCCCAGATTTAAGAAGTCGATCATCAAACAAACAAGTGGCTTGCCTCTCACTGTCTTGGTCTGGGTGAAAAGGGATAGCAATAGAGGGACGAATAAAGGGACGAAGACAAGGATGGTGAGAGGAATGGAAGGAGCTTTAAGAGGATAGAAGGATGAGTTCATGGATGAAGAGGGGAAGGCAGAGATGGAGAGAGGGAGCTTTAGGAAGATAGAGGGATGAGTGAAGGAATGAAGAGAGTGAAGATAATGAAGAGAGGGATGAAGAGAGGAGTGGAAACAGAGAGCTTTCGAAGGATAAAGGGATGAGTGTAAGTATGAAGAGGGATGAAGAGACAGGAGGAGGGATGGATAAAGCTTAAGAAGGATCGAGGGATGAGTAAAAAGGTAAATAGGTGTGTTGTTTCCTGTTCTAACAGACTCCTAGTCCCTAGGTGATAAAATGAGGGATGAAGAAATGGACTGAAGGATAGAAGTATAGGATGGGTAAATAGGTAAATAAGTGTGGCGTATCGCGCTCTAACAAGCTCTCTCTCCCTTTGTGATGATTAGCTGGTTCCCGTGGGGCAGGTGAGTTAGCAGAGGCAAAAGCTCTCTAATGAGCTGGTCTCCCTCGCCCCTACGCCATCCCAACACCCCCATTCCCAGCCCCAGCGGCCCCTCGGGTGTCCCCGGACACAACCCCCCCCACACACACACACACACACACACACACACACACATCCCCTCCCTGTCCCAGGACAGACCCAGCGGCTGTGTGTGTGTGTGTGTGTGTGTGTGTGTGGGGGGGGTCCTACTCTCTTGTAAACTGTGCATTTCTGTACTCCATCCCTCTCTATTTGTCCTGCCTCCCTCTGTCTCTTGTCTCTTATCCCCTTCCTCCCACTCTTCCTATCCAGGTGTGGTGCTGGATTCCTGTCTACTGGAAATCATGGCATGGTTTGTTGCCTTTCTTCTTCTCGCTCCCTTTCTCTTTGTCTCTCTCTCCCTTTCTTTGCACGTCTGTCTCTTCCTATATGCCTGTCAGTCTCGCTTTCTATGTATCTGTGTAAGTCTTTTTCTTCTTCATCATCATGATCCGCTCTCTTCCTGTAACTTCACCAGCACATACTGATTTGGGGGGGGTTGATTGAGATCTGTATTTGAAGCTGACATTTCATGATTGATTTTCTGTAAAAATTAAGTCATTAAAATAGGATCTATATTAATGAGTCATTATATTGTTTCCATACCCGACTCTTCCAAGGGATACTGTACCAAGACAACATACTAAACCAAAAACAAAACTGCCCCAAGACTCAACCAAACCATAAATAATGAAGACAGAATTGTGCACTTAGACAATTCTTTACCAAGACAGAAGATTGAAACCAGATATACCAGTGAACCAAGACAGAATATTGAAACCAGATTTAATAGTGAACCCAGACAGAAGATTGAAACCAGATATAATTATGAACCAAGACAGAAGATTGAAACCAGATATAATAGTGAACCAAGATAGAAGATTGAAACCAGATATAATAGTGAACCAAGAAAGAAGATGGAAACCAGATATATTACTGTACCAAGATAGAAGATTGAAACCAGATATAATAGTGAACCAAGATAGTAGATTGAAACCAGATATAATAGTAAACCAAGACAGAAGATTGAAACCAGATATATTAGTGAACCAAGACAGAAGATTGAAACCAGATATAATAGTGAACCGAGATAGAAAATTGAAACCAGATATAATAATGAACCAAGACAGAATATTGAAACCAGATTTAATAGTAAACCAAGATAGAATAGTTCATTAAGCTCTAGTTAGTGCTAAAACCATGCAGGCTGTATTGAGTGTCTCAGTCTTACAAAGGTACACCTGGGTCATGCCAACCGACCAGCCAACCAACCCCCTTGCTCCCCTGCTCTAAGAAACATAATTCCCAGGGCACCACTTTCTATCTCCCGTTAATTAGGCCAAATTTATGTTTACATAACGAACTTCGAGGTCGCTGACGACAAATGGCATCTTGGGAAAAGGGAGGACAAAGAGACACTAGGCACAGCCAGATGGGTGTGTGTGTGTGTGTGTGTGTGTTAGGGCATGTGTGTGCGTTAGGGTGTGTGTGTGTGCATTAGGGTGTGTTGTAGGCAACTCTCTGCCAGACAGATAACCTGAGCGGTAGCGGGACAATTCCCAGCGCTCTGTTTGACAAAAGGCTCTACCTGCCACCTCACGCCTCGGACAATTCCCACTAGTAACCCAGAAACAGAAGCAGGCGGAGGCGCTTCTTTGGGAAGAGAGTGGGGACGCCAGTGAGGATGGCGTGGGCAGGGAGGTCTGGGCTGGGGAAGGCAGGGAGGTAAGACGCAGGAGGACTATGGCAGTAGGTACAGACGGGCAGGGAGGTCTGGGCTGGGGAAGGCAGGGAGGTAAGACGCAGGAGGACTATGGCAGTAGGTACAGACGGGCAGGGAGGTCTGGGCTGGGGAAGGCAGGGAGGTAAGACGCAGGAGG
>JACXGJ010007483.1:0-30396 GCA_016801105.1 Esox niger | reverse complement strand
TATGTGTGTGTGTGTGTGTATGTGATGTGTGTGTGATGTATGCTGTGTGTGTGTGTGTGTGTGTGTGTGTGGTGTGTGTGATGTATATGTTGTGTGTGTGTGTGTGTGATGTATGCTGTGTGTGTGTGTGTGTGTGTGTGTGGTGTGTGCTGCTATCACTGGCTATTCTGCCTATAAAGAGCTTGTCCTCATATACTGAACTGACTTGTTTCAGTCACGTTCCAACTCTCTCTCTCGTTTCTCTCTGTTGTTCACTTTTTCTATCACTCTGTTTCTCTCTATTTCTAACACACCCTCTATTTCTCTCTTGCTCCAACCCTCTGGTACTCTACCCTTCTGTCTATCTCTCTCTGTCTGCTTGGGATGGAGGGATGGATGGATGGATGGAGGGATGGAGGGAGGAGGGATGGAGGGATGAGGGATGGAGGGAGGAGTGCGAGTTGGCATCCTTCTGTCCCTCGTCCCTCCATCTGTTCCTCAGGCAGGGATTAGTCATTTCAGGGGAGATGAGGGGATGGAAGCTGGGGAAGGACCCAGACATTTCTGGCCTGGGAATCTGGATCAGCACGTTGTGACAAATGCTGATGTAAAAAGGAGAGAAATGAAATGTGATGTGTGTCTGTTCTTTGTGTGTTGTGTGTGTGTGTTGTGTTGGGTCTTTGTGTGTTGTGTGTGTGTGTATTGTGTCTGTTATTTGTGTGTTGTGTGTGTATTGTGTCTGTTATTTGTGTGTTGTGTGTGTGTTGTGTCTGTTATTTGTGTGTTGTGTGTGTGTGTTGTGTTGGGTCTTTGTGTGCTCCAAGCTCAGCGACAACTGATGGAAGAGTGTTTCAAAGAGACCATGTTTCCCCGTTGCTCCCCCTTGCTCCCCCTTGCTCCTCGTTACTCCCCCTCGCTCCTCGTCACTCCCCCTCGCTCCTCGTCACTCCCCCTCGCTCCTCGTCACTCCCCCTCGCTCCTCGTCACTCCCCCTCGCTCCTCGTCACTCCCCCTCGCTCCTTGTCACTCCCCCTCGCTCCTCGTCACTCCCCCTCGCTCCCCGTTGCTCCCCCTCGCTCCCCCTCCTGGAATACATGCTGAGTAATGACTTGCTGTCCTGTCAGAGGGGAGGTACAGCACTGACCAGAGGCTCTCCTCTGTCCGGATGGGGTTGGGATGACAGACGTTTAGGGAAGGTTCTCCGCTCTCTGCGTTGGGGGTCGTGGGGGTCCGGGGAGACTCAAGTGTTGTTCAGGGAATCTTTTACTTCCTCTGCAAAAGTAGTTGAATGGTCGAAAACATTAAATATATTTTCATTTTTACTGCAACTGCCCTTGTTTGAGTTTTGGCTTGTCTGCGCATCTCTCCAATCTGACATACATTGTCAGACACCGCGTGTGTGTGGGATGCTAATCCCTCCCCCCCCCCCTGCCACCTCCCTCCCACCTCCCTCCCACCTCCCTCCCTCCAACCCTTGCAGTTTCAGCGGAACCGGCGCATCAACAACGTGTCCAGCCTGTGGCGCGGCCGGCGTGGCCGCGTGCTGACCGTCAGCAGTATCCCAAAGCCCTGCCGCGCACAGAGGCTGAAGCCTTTACAGAGCTAGAGAATAGCGTGGAAGCTGCTAGAATGACTGACCCCGTCCAGCCGTCTATAGACAGCGCGTCGCGCACATTTTCCCCCCGAAAAAGGCTGAGGTCATTTATTTTAACTGCGATCACAATCTGAGGCCTTGTGTAGTTGTTACACCGCCCGCCCGGATGGCGTTGTGAAAACAGGGTCTGGTGAAGGCTTTGTGTTTGTGTGTGTGTGTGTGTGTGTGTGTGTGTGTGTGTGTTTATAAACCTCTGCTACCTCATGCTGACGGCGCTCGTGGAGCAACACATCAGCAATACATCCACATATTGAACAATTACATCAAGCATTTCATCGCCATAACTTATTGCAAATGACAAATAAACCTTTGAACATTGAACCTTGACATTCTGACCCCCTGGTCAGTTGTTTGCTTACCAAAATATTTTATTCATATTCCTTAAATTTCATGCTAAAAAATGTCCGGCCTCCTTCTGTCGGGCTTAAAGCATATTATTTCACTCCCCATATAAATGAAAGGTCATACATGTGTCCCAAGTGTCTGGTTGTGTGTGGTATTCTTTTCTTTTCAGACAGAGATCTGTGTGTGTGAATGGTGCCATATCTGTTCTCTGTGAGTTAATTAAGAAATGCTAGCGCATGTCTTCCCTTCATCATAAACAAAACTCTCAAAGATTAGGCCTTAAGTAGTGAAAATTACTATAGAGCTGGACTGTCGGAACTGAGTGTGTTCAAGAGCTCCCTTAGAGTCTGTGTTTGAGGGCGGGCTTTAGAATGAATCCCCTCTCAGAGTTCACATAAAGATGGTTTATGTTGGTGTCACTCACTGTCTCGTCTCCTAGGCTACTATTTGATAGAGAATACTCCCTCGGTAGCAGAGTTGCAACTCATCGACAACAGCGTTGCCGTGGACACGGCGTAGTCATCCCAGACGTTTTGCTCCGACTCATCCCCCCAGGGTCTTCGTATGCAAACTTTCTTTGACAAGAAGTCCAGAGGTAAAAATGTATGAAAAATTAAGTGCGTGCGTGCGTGCGTGCGTTCGTGCGTGCGCGCAAGTTTCCACATTATGGCCACAACTCATCGTTCTTGAATGTGTAGCCGACGCGCGTGAGAATAATCAATAGATCTTCCACCTCCTGACCGTCCGTCTCCCCGCGGGTCTTTGTGTGATGGATGGTCCTCTGTGGACGCTGTAGGCAGGACATTAACATGTCAATGGACCACTGGACAAACACTGGAGGACACATGGGAATACATCAAATTAAAAATGAGAATGTAATGGGATCTCTATGTGGCAATTTGAAGAGGCCTTCCTCTCCACACATACCACAGGGATAGTTTTCATACAGTCTTTTAAAGGCCAGGCCGCTGTTTGAACAATAACACTGGGAGACCCCAAAACGTTTGTTAAAAAGCTGAGGGATTGGCCTGGAGAAATGCAAGCATTTATTGGGTTAGTTATATAACGGATTCTCATTTTATTAAAAAAATATGTTCACACAGAGAGGTGGAATAAGTAAGCCCGTAAAGAAATCAAAACGAGTGTTTTAAAAATTAGTTTTTTTTTTACAGTTTTTTCATGCCTACAACATGTTATATTCAGGGATATGATGGGCAACGTTAGTATAAACATTGGCCTTTTAAAGCTTGCATATCAATGCGAAGTTGATATTCAATAAAATACAGTGGATGGTTTGCATATATAATACCAGGATATGATATGAGTATATAATAGGCATTGTTCTATAGTTGATGTACACGTTTTCAGAGGCAGTGATGTCCAGATGTAAAGAGATAAACATGCTTTTGAGCGCTTCGGTGGGTACTTGATATGCACAGTCTTATTCACCTGGAACAGATGTTTGTGTTCTATAGTTTATTTTGTAAATGCTTACAATAATTCCCAGGGCTTAAAGTGCAAGCAATTAGGTATTGACAGTGGCTGGGAAAAACTCTTTAGAAAGGGCTTGGCCAGTCCTCTCCTCGCTTTATAAGAGGAGATTTTTAGAACACTTATTTTTAAGGTCCAATTTGTGGACTTTGGATGGCTAGGAGTCATCAGGCCAGGAAGACATTGTGACTACATCCAAAGATTGCCCTGGTCAGGACCAACCAGGCAGAAAATAGCCCCATCAAACTTTGCCAAGCATAGCCCCCAACTACCAACCACCTTGAGACAAGGCCGAGCTCACAGCTCGCACAGTTCTCTCCCATCACTTGAGCCCCAGGGAGGGTAAATCAAGAAAGAAAGATCTCATCTGTGACTCAACCCACTCACATTCGGTATGGCCAAAAGCCTGACGTGACACGATACCCCCTTCTAGGGACGGCATGGAAGAGCATGGGTAAGCCAGTGACTCAGGCCCCATAACAGGGTCAGTGACAGAGAATAAGTAAGGGTGGCAGGCAGTAAAAGCAGGGCTTGTTTGTCAATCCAGTCATACACTCCGTCATAGGACCTACTGAAAAGATGAATCCCCAGGAAAGATTTAAATATTTGGCATGCGTGTGTTATATATGTAATGTGTTGTTTTTATGTGTGTATGCGCATCAGCAGAATCTCTATCATACCTCAGTAAGCTATAAACAAAGTTTGAAAGCAAGAAATCAGCAAATACATGACAGCAAATCAGCAAATACATGACAGCAAATCAGCAAATACTTGTACTTGCCACCCAACCCGCCACAAGGAGTCGCTAGATAGCAATGTGACAAGTCAGCCCTGTCTGACATCCTAACTATCCAACCTGTACAGTTCTGAGTCAGTTTGCACTGCCCTCTGTTGGGTCTCCCACCGTCTTCATGCTGTGACCAGAACTTTAACTGGGTGCGGCGGCTCAGTTGTCTTTCCAGTGCCACCCAGAACCTTCCTTTAACATCAAGATAGATGTATGTATTCTCAATTCAGTTGCTCAGTGGTGCCTACAGCGTGCCAGAAAACAATCCAGGTGCATAAACACTCACAAACGTATTTGAGTCATATGAACCAAATATATACTTTTTACATTATATTATTTTTTGGTTTCAGTTTTTTATTTCAGCTATCCGGACCTGCAGGCTTTTAAGTGCTTTCCATTCACCATTTAGACTCACTGATAAAGGACAGCATGATGTCCTGATTGTGTACATATGAATAAAACATGCCGTCCTTTATGCGGAGGTGTACATGTCCTTTAGGTCTTTTTTACTTTGTAACAGAACGGCTCATTAGCTTTCCCATCAGTCATCTACCACTCCAACTAAACGACATATTACTACCTTTCCAACGAAACAACGTACTACCTCCCCGTCAAATCAGGTACATACCATCTCTCCGACAGAACAACAACGTACTACCTCCCCGTCAAATCAGGTACATACCATCTCTCCGACAGAACAACAACGTACTACCTCCCCGTCAAATCAGGTACATACCATCTCTCCGACAGAACAACAACATACTACCTCTCCCAAAAACATCAACAAAGTTCCACTCCAACGAAACGACAACATACTCAATATGCCACATCGATAACAGAACCAGAAACCTTCATTTCTCTGATCAGATGCAGCGAACACTAGAGGGGGAGTAGGCCAACTGGGGGCTCAGAGAGAGGTTTTATCCTGGTTATACTGGGAACACAACACCACACTATAAAGACCTGAATCACGCAGCGGACCTAGCTCTTCCACTCCATCTGAAAGCTAGTACCACATTTGCTGAAGCATTTTGGCCTGATATACTTAAACAGTCGTCCTGTCTAAGCCTGGCAATGTTCAGCTGGCATGAGGTTGTGTCTCAGTCACCGTGGAGCTCCTGAGCCTTCTGTATGACCGTTAGTCAGAAGGGCTACGGAAAGGCTGGTGACATAGACTGAGACAAAACTACAGGCAGTGAGAGGCAGACAGAGAGAGTCAGAGAAAGAGACAGAGAGAGTTGGTGACATACAGGCAGGGACAACACTACAGGCAGTGAGAGGCAGACAGAGAGAGTTGGTGACATACAGGCAGAGAGAGAGAGACAGAGAAAGTGAGTTAGCTACAGTGAGAGAGAAAGAGACAGTAAGGCTAGGACAAGGCTACAGGGCAAAGAACCTGTCATGTGACCTTTGAGGAAGTCAGCGAAAGATAGGCAAAGGTCAAGCAGAGAGATATTTGGCCAGCCTTCCAGCCAACAAGTCTCATGTCCATCATCCTCTGAACCGATCTGGCTCAAACCAGACTGGAAACACGGAGAAGATCATGGGGAAAATAAAATGTTTTGAAGAATGTTGTTTAGGTGATAAAGACCAAGGAGGCCTGCTTGATTAGGTGGACAATTATTTTGATGGTCTCATGCGAATAATCAAATTTTAAGAACGAACTGAAAACACTGCTGGCGACGTTAATTACAATTAAGTCATGAAACACTGCAGAACACGAGACGGTCATTTCAAACGGAACCGTTTTGGGGATCTATGCTTTAATATCCCCCCTGATGTTCTGGATGGTCAAAAGGGATTCCTGACCTTCCTGAGTTCTTTAGAACATGGGTTCTGATAGACTACAATACTTTGGGCCAATAACTCTCAACCTCACTGGAGAAAGAGAAACAGAGAGTGAGAGAGTGAGAAGAGAGATTAACAGAGAGAAGAGAAGAATGCTTGAGAGAGAAGAGATTGACAGGGAAAGGTAGCATGCTAGCATGGGTGGGTGGGTGTGTGGGTGTGTGTCAGAGAGTTGTGTGCTTATGTATGTGTGTCCATGTGTAATATCATTATATGATCTGACAGTGTATTGTTTTAATATAGAGTTAATATTGTAAGTATATTATCTAACTGTACCGTTGTTTCGGTGAATAGTTCATTGTATCAGTGAGAGCCTGACCTCGCTGTATGTCCAGTGCATGTCTACATTTTGTTGTAATGGAAAACAGTCCGTGTGCTGTAAGACATGAATGCATTCTCTCCTCCTCTCTTCTGTGTCCTGTTCTCCCATTCTGCCCTATAACTCAGTATGAAGTATTTCAGGTGTGGGCGTGGTGTGTGCGCGTGGTGTGTGCGCGTGGTGTGTGCGCGTGGTGTGTGCGCGTGGTGTGTGCGCGTGGTGCGATCATGAAAAATGGATATCCATCCTTCTGATGTAAGTCCATTCACCTGACAGGACGGCACAGGATGCTCTGTTCTCTTATTCTATTCTCTTCTCCCTGACTCCCCCTTCCTCTCCTCCCTGACTCCCCCTTCCTCTCCTCCCTAACTCCCCCCCTTTCTCCCTTCTCTACCCCATCTGGTGTGGAGCACTGACAAAAGCTAACAGCTAGCTCCTTTTCTGCCTGTGCTACATGGGTTTAGCGTAACCGCCCTAACCGCCACATAAACACACCCAACGCATGTAATCCTCCTGATTCCTCCTGTTATTATGAATGGGTGGATGACTGTGAATTGAGCCAGATTGTTTTTACCCTCCAGGTCCCCATGGGGAAGTTCATTAACAAACCAACGACAGGTGCATCCCAGTGCCTGTAAAACATTTTTCAACTGAGTGATTTGGTTTCAAACCCGGCTGTTGTTGACAGCAGAAGTGTGTCCATGTGGTTCTCCATTCAGCTGTGATGGGATTTGTATGGTTGGCATGGTGACGGTGCTG
This sequence comes from Esox niger, assembly GCA_016801105.1. Lineage (NCBI taxonomy): Eukaryota > Metazoa > Chordata > Actinopteri > Esociformes > Esocidae > Esox > Esox niger. The sequence goes on along the minus strand of JACXGJ010007483.1, from coordinate 23,214 downwards.
CTGTCTAGGCAACTGCGGCTGTGCCGATGGGGCTACGGCCAAACTAACTTGCGTGGCATGTCTCTCCTAGGTTACCGATGGCAGTATAGGCAGTGCTGTTTTGGTTATGAGACTCTAACAGCTTGGCAATAAGAGCACTTAATATACAGATCCGGAAAGAATGAAGAGACCACTGCAGTGATCTCTTCTGCACGAAATCTCTTCTCTTCTCTTCTGCAGTGACCACTGCACAAAAAAGTTGAAAAGGTTTTGATTGAGGAACAGAAGCATTCAATTTGCAGTGATCTCTTAATTTTTAAGAGATCACTGCCTCTGTTCCTCACTCAAAACTTTCCTTTACGACTTTTTTGGAAAGGAAAGAAAAAGGTGTAGTGGTCTCTCAATTTTTCCGGATCTGTATATCTCCTTCTTTCCCTCTCTCTCTCTCACTCTCTACTTCTTTTCCTCTCTCTCTCATTCAGCTGACTGACTGGCACAGTGGATGTACTGCTCGTCCCTGACATCGTCCTGATTGTGGGGAACTTTGTCCCGGTGGGAGGCCTTTCAGCGTGACACGCCCGACCATGGACAGGAAGAGGAAGTGGGTGCTGAGCAGTGAAGCTTTGCTGGTGATATTCCTGGGTCACATGACTGCAGGCCTGGAAGTGCCTCTGGACCGTAAGTCATGTAGAATACGGAGACTGTAAATACAAACATTCATGTGGTTCTGAAAATGTATGAGCAGGGTGCAGGATCGGTTCTGGTCGGGCCCTGGATGAGAAACCCACTCCTGCTGGAAGTGGCTTTGGAGGGCCGCTCTTTCCTCTGGTCCACAGATTCAGTCCTAACGACAGGGACAGTGCTCTGCATAGAGGGATGTCTTTTGGATCCACTGTTGCAGATCGTTAGAGGAGAGGTGTTAAACTCTGTCCTGTCCTCTTCATCATCTTCACCGTGACCACCTAATCATCCCCAGGCATATTAGATCCTTCCCTTCCCCCGTAACAAAGAAATATGTGCCAAAGTACTTCTACACATGTATGCAATAAGTAATGTATGTGTTTGAATAACGGCGCCGGCTGAATAAGTCATATGTAGAAATACATTCAGATATCAGATATCAGTTATCGTGCTTATAAATTACTGTTAAGTACAAGTGAATACACCGAGCTTAGTGACACAGATATTCAGCAGATCTACACCACTGGTGACATGACCAATGAGACCATAGTGTTATAGAGACGATAAAATGGACGTAAGGCAATGTCCACATTATCTTCAATGGCTAACTAACACTTAGCTTTCCTCACCTTCCTTTACCGTTTCATGACACATCACTGGGGACTTAAAGCTAAAGTTCTGGAAGGATGTAAGTTGTCGGTCTGTGACTTTGACTCTGAGCTTTAGTGTGAAGTGGTGGAGTGTTGAGGAGTTGTTTCTTGTCGCGTGGATTGGAGTGGAGTGGCGTCGCTAAATTTGCATGTGGCTATTCGCCCTCGTGTTTTCAAGCAAGCTTCTAATTATTCAACTTTTATTTTGTATTAGTTTTGTTTCTTGTGCCGTGTGATTATCGTGGAAATGAGGCGATTGTCAATATTTGAAATCGCCAATAGATAAGAAACAGCCAGAATAAAGGAAACGCATATTGTCTTCTGGCCGCGTTGGGTGTTTCCTTCAGCCTGGCGGTTACCTGTGTTAGCTGTGTGTCCTTGGAGAGGCGGCTGTGACTTGGCTCATCGTTACGGAGTAGTGCTGCTTTAATCTGAATGCATGCCGTATTCACTCCCAGCCCTTGCTAATGTGATGCTTCCGCTTTTGTTTCTATGGTTGTGTGTGTGTGTGTGTGTGTGTGTACGTGTGTGTGTGTGTGTGTGCGTGTGCATGCGTGCAAGCATTTATGGGTGTGTGTGTGTGTGTGTGTGTGTGTGTGCATGTGCATATGTTATACTGTCAGGCCTGTGATGACGAGCGTCTGGTTAACCCTTTCCTCACCTGACTGTAGTACCACAGCCCCCCACCATAACCTACCAGACCCCCAAGGACTTCATCATCGACCCCCGCGAGAACATCGTCATCCACTGTGAGGCCAAAGGAAAGCCGCACCCCAGGTGAGTGGAAACCGCCGTCAAAATAGGAAATGACCTCTTTTCGTTTTCCGCCAACAAATGCCGATTCCTGGCGGTTGTGAGGCGACCCGATGGGCCCCTGCAGGTTTCCCCCACACTTTCACAGGCACCCCCTTTTGCTCAAACCCCGTAGTCTCATCTGGTTGGCCTGTTCGCCGTCAGGAGAAGACAAATGTCTGGCGGTCTGTCAGTCACCGTAGAGACCATCACCACGGAGACCCATCTTAAGCAATAGTGACGTTGTAACATCTGCCTGAGCCTAGCAACCATGTAGAAACACTTAGCTACCCCACACCCCTCTCGTCGCTACTGGAAGAGTCATCATTGCTCAACCGCATCCACCTGGTAGCATGTCTGACCTTTCCGACTGACAGTTTATTCGTTGCTCTCCTCCACCTCGCTCTGACTCCCCGTGTCACGCCAGCTTCTCATGGACGCGGAACGGGACCCACTTCGACGTGGAGAAGGACCCCAAGGTGCTGATGAAGCCGAGCTCGGGGACCCTGGTCATCGACATCAACGGGGAGAAGGCGGAGGCCTACGAGGGGGTGTATCAGTGCACCGCGCGAAACGAGCACGGCACCGCCATCTCCAACAACATCGTCATCCGACAGTCCAGTAAGAGTTGATGCCTGCAGCGGCCCTTAAATACGCACCACACTGGTCTTCATTCATTTTACTGCATAATTGAATCTGTATTGTCATCTAGTAGTGTGAACATGTATTCTGACCTATGGTTGTAAACTAATGTTATGAACTGGCATTATAACCGAGATATGTAGTCAGCCTTTTATCGATTTCAGTTGAACAATTTAGAAGGGTTGTTTTACAGAGACCCTTTCATATTTCCCGATGACATTTTAAACAAAGCTGCCACCTCCCTGTGGTCCATGTTGTCTGGGTGACTCGCAGGGTCCCCCTTGTGGTCGAAGGAGAGAAACGAGCCAATCCTAGTTCAGGTGGGCGTGTCTCTGGTCCTGCAGTGTCGACCCCCTGCTGGCTTGCCTCCTCCCATCATCTTCTGGATGGATAACAGTAAGTTCACGAGGTCGGGCCGGCTGGATGGTGAACGTGACTCATGTCATCGTACGTTGATCCCATTTGAAGTCAGTTAAACGTGTTTTTCAGTGTAAACACAACTGGGTGAAAATCTGTGCATCACTGGCAGGGATTGAGGTTGCCTTCAGTATGTTCCCTAACAAGCTGTCGGGAATTCCGTCCTTCCCTCTCTGTCTCTCTCTCTACCCTCCGCTGCTTCTCAGACTTCCAGCGCCTGACACAGGACACGCGTGTTTCTCAGGCGTTGAACGGAGACCTGTACTTCTCTAACGTCTTGCTGGAAGACACCAGGAACGACTACATCTGCTACGCCCGCTTCCCACACACCCAGACCATCCAGCAGAAACAACCCATCACTGTCAAAGTCCTGGACAGTAAGTGACCCCAACAGGGACTCAAGCCTGACCCAAAGCTCCCCTTAAACTCCCCAGTGACACCTCTCCAAGGGAAGACTTTGTTGCAGAGGCACTGACCAGTCCATCTACTGGAAGAATGAAGCTCTATGAGCAGAAGACTGTCCAGCAGTGGTTAGGACTTAGGGTTAAGACTAAGGGATAGAAAATAGGGTTAAGACTTTGGGTTAAGACTAAGGGATAGAACATAGGGTTAAGACTTTGGGTTAAGACTAAGGGATGGAACATAGGGTTAAGACTTTGGGTTAAGACTAAGGGATAGAACAGAGGTTTAAGAGTTAGGGGTTAAGACTAAGGGATAGAACAGAGGTTGAAGAGTTAGGGTTAAGACTAAGGGATAGAACATAGGGTTAAGACTTAGGGTTAAGACTAAGGGATGGAACATAGGTTCAGGATTTAGGGTTAAGATTTACTTATGGTTCAGACTACAGGTTCAGATTAAGGGTTCAAACTAAGGGTTACAACTAAGGGTTAAGCCTAAAGGTACCCACTATGGACAGTCTTGGTCCCGGGCTGCCTCCGGGTTATCTGGTACTGTGGTTCTTTTGGGCCTTGCATGCTTTAGTCACTGAACTTGGTCATCCAACTGGTTCGGTGCACTGTCACATAGTCATGTTTTCCAATATTTTCAGTATTTTTAAAATGTTCTCGAGTGTTGCAATACTCATGTGATATCTTCAGGTTTGTGTTCTATTTGATAACTTCCCATGATGTTGCTGTTATATGATTATTTTTCCTTTTCTCAAACCGAACCGCCGTCCCCCCGACGGACGATCCTCCCCCCTGTTAATGCATATATGTAGTCCTGCATGCTCACTATTTTCTGATTGATTTTACAGTGGATGCAATCAATGAAACCGTGGCAGCTATGTACAATTATACAAACGATATATATAGTGGTGAGTCCTGGAATATACCCCTCTACTCCCCAAAGTGAACCCAGCCCCCATCCCACCCCTCCCTGTGGTGTAACCATGAACATACCTGACCCTCCCGACTCACCTTCTGTCCAGCCGAGGGTTGAGACAATTCAGGAAACTTTCAGAAAATCTTCAGTTCATTTTTCACAGAAATCCTGGTTGAAGGAGTCCGGGAATCCTACAAACTGGATTTTTTTAATAACCTGGACATTTTCTGAAAGTCCTGTGATATTTGCAACCCTAATCCAACCTAAGCTCATCATCTACTCCCAATCTCCTACAGTGACTAAGTGAGCACTAACAAAATAACATAACAAAATAACATGGAAGTAATTTCATCAATCTTTATCACATAACAGCCTCTCTCCCTTTGATTTTGTACTTTGTTAGCTTAGTGCACTTTCTCACTTATGGAAAATCTTATGCCTTAATGGAAAGGAATTTATTTCTAGAAAACCCATCAAGAAAAGTCAACCAATCAAATCCCTTTTCTTTTCTGCAGTGGCTGATCCTTTGTTTAGTCTTTAGATGGATGTACTTTACATGTCCAGTAATGTACTACTGCTAAGAATCATATCAGAATTTATTCAGTGTGAATCCTAGTCAGTTCTCCATCTATGTGAAATTCAACCCATCACTCAATAACAGAAGATGATAAAATTACACTTGAACAGTGTGATAACATCTTTCAGGTCTACCTTCTGGATCTTTCCATATTTGAGTAATTCTCCGGCCCTGACAAAGACATGGATGGAAAGACCATTAGCTAGCACAATACGCACCGTCTGTTCAATCTGAGGTTCACGCCAATATGTTCTACAGCCTACCCTCCTCAAGCACTTTTTAAACTATCCTCATTATATTATTTCGCCTGGGAGAGATTTCCTGCAACCTTTCAGTGAGGCCTGGCTCGTGGTCCTAGCTTATGCGAGTGATGCGTCAGAAGAAAACAAGTGGTGACGTGGCTGAAGAAGCTCTAAGGGGCAGTGACGTTCTTAGCCTGATCCCAGATCCCCTGACTGGGACGTATTGAAAATGGCCAGCCTGCCGCTCCAGCTTTGCTCTGTGTATCTGACAGCATCGCCAGGCTACAGTTATCTAATGAGTCCATCCCATTACATCCCCTTACCACTGCTACAGCAAAGGCCAACGAGTCGTTACGTCAGAGAATAAATTATTGAAGTTATATAACTATAACGACACTGGTGTTGGACCGCTGTTAACACAAAAGGTCACAGCTATCGCCCTGGGTGGTTGTGAACCCGGTACCAGGGTTAGAAAAGTCTTAGCTTGGTTCTGATCTGCTCGGCTCGGTGTTGTGAGAAGGGCATAAGGGTGTTAGAGCGTGTCTCCGGTACTGAGATGTCAGTCTGTGTGTGGCACTTCCAGGCAGCCCGGCGGAGGAGCGGCGGCCCAGTTTCATGGCTCCTCTGGGCCAAAGCAGCACCCAGAGGGTCCTCCGGGGAGGCGTCATGGAGTTGGAGTGCATCGCTGAAGGCCTGTGAGTCTGACTCCTCTTTTTATCAGTGCTGTATTACTGCCAAGCCTTGCCCGGAGGTTGTATCTTCCAGGGTTTGGACCGTGGGAAGGAAAGCGCTGTAATTGACATCATCGTATTGGACGCCTCAGCTCTATTACGGCTCTACTGTGTTTGGACTTGTGGTCCTGTGTCAGCTCAGTGTGGAAAGCATGGAGCGTGCACCACCAGAGGTTGTGGGTTTGATTCCCACAGGGGGTCTGTCTGATATATGTGTAGTCATACATGTCAATCACTCTGGACAGGGGCAGTCGGCTAGATTAACAAACATAAAATGTCTTTGTCAGGTTGACTAATACTAGAAACATGCTGTTAACTAACTACTTTCAACTAACGAGAGCATACATGAAGATATCGATGTTCTGTTTTGTCATTGTCTAAATGTTGACGTTAACATTAGTCCGACGCCGGACATCTCGTGGCGTAAGGAGGGTGGGGACCTTCCCAGCGGCCGGACGTCCTTCCATAACTTCCAGAAGATGTTGAAGATTGTGGACGTGACTGAAGCGGACGCTGGTGACTACCGCTGCACCGCCAAGAACAGCCTGGGCTCCGGGCACCACATCATCAAAGTCAATGTCAAAGGTCAGTCACCGAACACTGAGATGGGTTTGTGTAAAGTTTCTACGTGTGTGAACCACTGAAACATTTAATTGTTGTGACTTTCTCTCCCTGTATTTGGCTGAATGTAAAAAGATTTTTCTTCCCTACGGACAAGAGATTTTCTGTCCTTAAGATTACGTCTCCCCTTTCTGTTTCTCTGATATGTTCACTCAGCTGCTCCCTACTGGATTAGTGCGCCTAGGAACCTGATCTTGGCACCCAAGGAGACGGGAATTCTCACCTGCCGAGTCGGTGGAGACCCCAAGCCCACAATAACCTGGTCTGTCAATGGAGTGCCCATAGAGAGTGAGTCTAGTTCTTCTTCTCTCCAACCTGCTCTATCTAAGGAACCATAGCCATTCCTAACACCTTAAAGGGATAGTGCAACATTTTGGCAAGGTGACCCTCTAGGCAATGTGTCATATAAACATGTGGTTATTCATCTGCCTTTAGTATGAAGGCATTTTTGTGATTTGTGAGCAAATGTTATTCTAGGCACTATGACTTGAATAGCTATAGATAGGGGTCCTTCATTTTTTATTATCCCAAAGTATACCTCAAAACTGCTGCCGATCTTAATTAGGTGATGAATTTGATAGTCCTGAAATTGGGCATCACAGGATGAGCGTTGTTCCCGTCCTAATCAGAGCACATCTCTATAATTTCTCTGTCGACTATGAACAATCAGATGAGCAGAAGCGCATATTAATATACCATGCTAAATAGCCCATGATGCCTTGATAGACTCACCCCAGGACCCCAATCGCAAGGTGGAGGATGACACGGTGATACTAAACGATGTCCAGACCGGCTCCAGTGCAGTCTACCAGTGCAACGCCTCCAATGACTTTGGCTATCTTCTGGCCAACGCCTTCGTCAATGTGCTTGGTAAGTTATCCAAACATATTTCCAACGTTCCCCCCCAGAACGTGGACTGATCCTGATCCGTGTCCAATGCTTTTCAGCTGAAGCTCCGAGGATATTGACTCCCCCCAACAATGTGTACCAGGTCATCACCAACAGGCCTGCCTTACTGGACTGCGCCTCGTTCGGATCACCCATACCGTCCATCACATGGTCAGTCTATTTACTATTTATCTACACCGTTACGTTGCCAGGCAGCAGTGACTCTGAACCTATTTTACAGAGTTTCAGCAATGACCTGGGCACAATATGGGTTGACTTCTTTGGCTCAGAAACAACAGATGTGTGATCTTACCAGCGCCGTGTTGATATCGTTCATTTCCTGACTCATTGTTCTGGACCGCCGGGCTTCCCTGCCTTTGATTTATTGATGGATATCATGCCAGGGGATTGCTCCACTGATGTTTTTCCTTCTGCAGGTTCAAGGACAGCCAGACCAGTATTCTCAGTGGAGACCCGTATGTTATACATGGCAACGGCACCTTAGAGATCCACGTAGCCCAGCTTCTGAACAGCGGCAAGTACACGTGCATAGCCTCAAACAACCTGGGAACCAAGGAGAACCACGTCTATCTGGAGGTCAAAGGTCAGACAGGACTTGGATGTGCATGTGGATGATGTGCATGGTGGATGTTGCGTGTGATCAGGCGAGTGTTCGTGGGAAGCGTTGCCATGTGTTTCTGACTTCCCCCAGAACCCACCCGTATCCTGGCCCAGCCAGAGTACAAGGTGGTGCAGAGGAACCGGAATGCAGTGTTTGAGTGTAAAGTGAAGCACGACCCGACACTCATCCCCATCATGACCTGGCTGAAAGACAACGGAGAACTGCCCGATGACGAGAGGTACCATTTGGCCGGGAGAACCAACTTCCATGTTAATGTGGTTTTAGTAGTAGTTTTGTTCCCTCCACATCGGTCAGTAGAAAGATACCACCCAACATTTACTTTTGGACCTAATCCAGCTCATCTAGTTCCATCAATCACGTTGCTCCTCAGGACTTTGATTGTAGAAGATTTGACTTTGTGGAGCTGTGTTGCCAGGAGATGGTCCGACTTTGTGGTGCTGTGTTGCCAGGAGATGGTCTGACTTTGTGGAGCTGTGTTGCCAGGAGATGGTCTGATTTTGTGGAGCTGTGTTGCCAGGTTCGTTGTGGAGACAGACAGTCTGACCATCAGAGACGTGACGGAAGTAGACGAGGGGACCTACACCTGCGTCATGAACACCACCTTGGACCAGGACTCTGCAAGCGCTATGCTCACTGTCGTTGGTGGGATTACATTACATCACTCTGGTCTTATCCAATAAAACCCATGTCCATGTCTGTTCTTGTTCTCTCAGGGGGTTGTAGTAAATGGCCAATACACCAGAGCTATTTTGTTGTTATGCTTGTGCCATTCAGTTTCATTCCGCGCAGCCTCTCCCTTAGTAACTTTGCTGTAATGTCTCGATAGTCTGCTAGCATGTGAGCTGTCGCTCTTTTAGTCCATAACATTTCTGTAAACTGTGAAGGCCGATGCGTTCGCTTTTGAAGACTGTGCCTTTTCCCTTCCTTACTCTAACTCTTGTGTCTCTAATCACCGCCTCTAACTGCCTGACTCCTTACTCTTTTTCCTTCCCTCGCTTCTCAGAGGCCACTCCAACTCCAGCTATTGTCTACGGTAAACAATGCTAGTCTGATTAGCCATATTAGCATCCCATCATCAACCCACATTCTTTCCGCCCTTTGAAAACCCTTTTAATCTAATTTCCTTTCCATTCTGTTAGCATGGGACACAGGCAAAGTTGAGAAACTATATGAACAATTGAACTGCAAAATCAGACATTCTGTCAGACAGACAGAAATGTTGATACTTTATGATATATTCTGATATATGAGCTTGTTCTTGTGTCAGGAAACTAAATTACACATCATTCAGATCATAAACCTGTCTGTCATAGTTTTGTTGTCACTGTGTTAGTGTCGTTTGTTATAATTCCCATCATGTACAGTACTTCATTCAAATGAATGGTGAAGTGTGTACAAATATTTGACTGGCACTGAATGTGCTCTGATGAGCCAAAATGTTATGACCACTCACAGGCGAAGTGTACAACGCTGATATATCTTCTAACAAGGTCCGGGTAGGTTAGATGGCAAGCAAAGAATCAGTTCTCGTAGTCAATGTGTTGGATGCAGGAGAAATGAGCTGTGCGACCAGTGTCACTTTGACAAAGGCCAAATGGTTTTGGCCAGACGACTGGGTCAGAGCATTTCTGAAATGGCAAGGCTTGTATGGTGCTCCCGGTCGGAACTGGACCTCGGAGCAGTGGAAAATGGTTGCAGCCCGTTTTCATTTACATCACGTGGATGACCTTGTATGGAGGAAGAGTGATTCTCTGGGCAATGTTCTGCTGGGAAAGCCTGGGTCCAGGCATTCCTATGGATGTTCATAACACCTGCCATTCACCTAAACATCATTGCAGACCAGGTGCATCCCTTCATGGCCTCGGTATTCCTTGATTGATTTGGCCTCCTCCAGTAGGATGATGTGTCCTGCCACACTGCACTCATTGTTCATCAGTGGATCGAGGAACATGATCAGAGCTCAAGGTGTTGCTCTGGCCTCCAAATTCCCCAGATCTCCAACAGATTAACCATCTGTGGGATGTGTTGGATCGACAAGTCCGATCCACGGCGACTCCACCTCGTAACCTACAAGACTTGAAGGATCTGCTGCTAACATCTTGGTACCAGATACCACAGCACACCTTCAGAGGTCTAGGCGAGTCCATGCCTCCGTGGGTCGGTGCTGTTTTGACGGCACACAGGAACAATCGCAGATTGGGCAGGTGGTCATAGTGTTTTGGCTCATCAGTGTGTATATCTGTATACGTTCTACTCTTCCAGACAGTAATCTTCGATTGTGTTAAATGTGCTCCATTACCCAACGTATCTGTTATTATCTGACTGACGCTGTTGACTCTCCAGAGCAACCGGACCCTCCCACAGATTTGGAGCTGACTGACCAGAGAGAGAGGAGTGTCCGGTTGACGTGGACCCCTGGGGATGAAAACAACAGCCCCACAGAGAGTAAGTAGTGTCCTGATGGATCTAACGCCCTCAAATCCTAGCAACCCATGTGACCACAGGACTCCTGGCAACAGGAGAGCGGGTGTCATCCAGAAATGTGTGAACGGTTGGGAGTCAACAACACATACAGCACGGAAGGCTTCCTTGTTCAATTTGAACTGGCCTCCCAGAGGCACCTGTAGATACATGACCGGGAGAAACAGGTGCCGCGGTTGATATCTAATTTCCTGTAACTCACGAGTTCACTGTTATCTCTCCTTCCCTCTCTGCTTTTTTTCCCTCCCCTTCCTGTTATCTCTCCTCCCCTTCCGGTATATCACTTATTTCCTTCCTGTTGTCTCTCCTCCCCTTCCTGATGTTTCCCCTCCCCTTCCTGTCACATTCTTTCCCCCCTGTCCTGTCATCTCTACCGTGCCAGAGTTTCTGATTCAGTACGAAGACCTGCTCCACCAGCCTGGCGCGTGGCACAACCTAACCGAGGTGGACGGCACCAAGACCACGGCCCATTTGGACCTCTCCCCATACGTCTACTACTCCTTCAGGGTGCTGGCCCTGAACCGTGTGGGCTACAGCCAGCCCAGCAAGCCCTCAAGACAGTACCGGACCAACCCTGCAGGTGAAGTTGCCTAACCCCTTACACACATGCTGTGCTGAATTCTGAACCGGGTGGCGTGAAATCTGACGCTAATAATCTGGACCATAAGAACCGCCGTCACACTCCATCAGGTGTTATGTCCGAAAGACGTTAGCGGACTCCTGTGTCTTTGTCATGTGACCTGGTTTTGAAGCCCAGAGATGGTTTATTCTGCCCTTTGACTTGTGACCCAACCTTACGTGAAGAAGTAGCCCGACCTGTTAGAGACAGTTAGTGTTGCATTCTGGGATAGTGGAAGCTCCCGCTGTATGTCCAGTCGTATTACAAGTGCTGTGTCTTGTCAAAGAGCTTCGCTGTTGTGGCTTGGTCTTCCTTCTAAATGTCTGAATCTGATCTGCAGCTCCAGATGAGAATCCAACAGATGTCCGAGGGGTTGGAACAGAGCATGATAACATAATAATATCCTGGAAGGTAACACATTCAACACCCTGACCTTGAAGCTTACATCTGTCTGTGTTTTAACCCAGTAGTCTGGAGTGCGCTTCTAACTGCTCTCTCACAGGAGCAGATACCAAGTTTATTTTTTACAAAGCGTAATTCATTGGTGTTTCCTGTGATTTTTTTAGGCCAACTTTTCATCCTTTTTAATCTGTGAAAACAGTATGATGTAGCTACTTTGAAACAAAATGTTAACAAATAAACATCCTTCACCAGAGAGTTTTTGTGATTTTGACTGTTCTTCTCCCGTACAGGAGCTGACAGGTCTGCAGTCCAATGGACCTGGCCTGCAGTACCGGGTGAACTGGAGACAGAAAGGGGTGGAGGAGGAGTGGTCGTCGGAGACCGTGGCTAACACCTCCAAATTCGTGGTGTCGGGCACCCCGACCTTCGTGCCCTACGAGGTCAAAGTTCAGGCAGTGAACGACTACGGCAGTGGCCCCGAGCCGGTGCTTGTGGAGGGGTTCTCCGGAGAGGACCGTGAGTTGTTGCTCATTCAGACAGGCAGCCCGATTCTGATCTTCTCTAGATCTATCCGGTTGAACTGTGTTTTTTGTTTTACCTTTCTTTAACAAGATTGGTCACTTAAGAACATATTCTAATTGTGGTTTGAAGGTGATTGGTCAAAACATCGGTAAGTGAGTAAAGGGAGGATTGTCTGGATGAATCAGCCTCAAAGTGGATCGGGATGACTTTTACTGCATCAGCCGTGGTCTCTCAGACGAATAAAATTATATATATTTAGAAACACTTAAAAATAACCAAATATGTAAACATGCACACTGGCCCTTAGATGGCTGGTTAGGTGCTATTGGAAACTACAGTATATTATCAGGCGTTAGGATGGAAGATGTTAAGCTCTGTCAACTACAGTATATTATCAGGCGTTAGGATGGAAGATGTTAAGCTCTGTCAACTACAGTATATTAACAGGCGTTAGGATGGAAGATGTTAAGCTCTGTCAACTACAGTATATTATCAGGCGTTAGGATGGAAGATGTTATGCTCTGTCAACTACAGTATATTATCAGGCGTTAGGATGGAAGATGTTAAGCTCTGTCAACTACAGTATATTATCAGGCGTTAGGATGGAAGATGTTAAGCTCTGTCAACTACAGTATATTATCAGGCGTTAGGATGGAAGATGTTAAGCTATGTCAACTACAGTATATTATCAGGCGTTAGGATGGAAGATGTTATGCTCTGTCAACTACAGTATATTATCAGGCGTTAGGATGGAAAATGTTAAGCTCTGTCAACTACAGTATATTATCAGGCGTTAGGATGGAAGATGTTATGCTCTGTCAACTACAGTATATTATCAGGGTTTAGGATGGAAGATGTTATGCTCTGTCAACTACAGTATATTATCAGGCGTTAGGATGGAAGATGTTATGCTCTGTCAACTACAGTATATTATCAGGCGTTAGGATGGAAGATGTTAAGCTCTGTCAACTACAGTATATTATCAGGCGTTAGGATGGAAGATGTTATGCTCTGACAACTACAGTATATTATCAGGCGTTAGGATGGAAGATGTTTTAAGCTCAGACTCTTGCTCTTTGTGTGTCAGTACCCATGTCGGCACCTGAGAGCATCCAGGTACTGGTTCAGAACGTCACCCTGGCCGAGGTGCACTGGGAACCCGTCCCGTCCTCTACGGTCCGCGGACGTCTCCAAGGCTACAAGGTACTGCAGCCGGCGCCAGTCCATTCGCTTTTGCAAAACATTCTCCACAGCAGAAAGCAATGTCATAGCATGACCTGTATGGAGAGTCACAGTGACCCCATTCGTATGACTTGGCATCAGGTCCAACACGTGATTCTGCGGGGCGAGTCACCCCCAGAGAGCACGGATGGTATTGGTTGTGTCTCACCCGCAGGTCCGTTACTGGCGTGAGCGTGGCCTCCACCAGGGAGCTGTAGCGGAAGGCCAGCAGGAGGAGCCGCAGGTGCTGGCCTTCAGCGGCAACCGGACCCAGGGCAGGCTCCCGGGCCTGCAGCCCTACAGCCTGTACACGCTGAACATCAGGGTGGTCAACGGCAAGGGCGAGGGGCCGCCCAGCGCCAACCACAACTTTGAGACCCCCGAGGGCGGTGAGTCTGTAGTTCCGGGTTTATTTTTGGACCAGTTAAAGGTTCTGCGTTTTTTAAACCGATTGGGACTGTGCGTTAAGGTCACCCGTACAGTTGTAGCTGACATAAAGACCTGCGATACGGGAATGACACAGTTTGACAAAAACAATGTATGGTTCACATGTCAGGTCAGACGTTTCCAGTCCTGTCTGTATGTCAGAGCATCTGCTGATGGACTATTTCATGTAAATTGTGTTCCTGTCTGTCTGTCTGTCTGTCTGTCTGCGTGTCTAGTTCCTGGGCCCCCTTCCTTCCTGCGTGTCAAGGACCCTAACATTGACTCTCTGACCCTGGAGTGGGGACCTCCACAGGAGAATAACGGCCGTCTCACTGGGTACACACTCAGATACCAGCTAGGTAGGCTTGTATGCTCTGAAAACACGTGGAACTGGGTTCCATTTACAGATGCTCAGTGGGGTCTCATTTTGAGAACACTTCCTACAGCAGAACAATTAATCCTGCCGCAACAGGACGTTTGTGCTGGAATTCAGTACATTTTTCATCAGGGAAAATCAAGTGTTAAATTTGTTTAACATCTGAATCTTTTTTAAACCACAAACTCAATACAAGTTGTGTTCTAAATCTGTGTAATATCTCCCCCTATCTCCCCCATCCTTCCTTTCCTCCCCCCAGTCAACAATTCAAATGATCTCGGGCCGGTGGAGGAAATGACCCTTTCGGCCAATGAGACGACCGTAACCCTGGGCAACCTCAAGTACAGCACCCGCTACAAATTCTACTTCAACGCCAACACCATCAAGGGCCCTGGCCCGGCCATCACCCAGGAGGCCGTCACCGTCATGGATGAAGGTGAGCTCTACGTCCACACCAGAACGGCTGTCGGCCGCCTGACGACGTTTCTACAGGTCAGCCATCTTGGTCGTGGAATATACCGCTTCTCTCTGCGGGGGTTTTGATACTTTGGTTAGAAGATGCCAGAATATAACAGCGATTCCTGGAATCCTACAGTATATTTGAATGTTCTTGGAAGGTAGTGTGCAGGAGTTTTCACAACACAGATCTTCCTACCGTGTAGCATTTGACGTTCCATACCGCATCCAATTTGGTTTCATTGTTTTCCCAGCAGATGCCAATCATTTTGTTTTGCGTGAACTTAATCTTTCAATTGTGTTTAATCTCTTGCCAGAACTGTGTTCTGTTTAGTTTAAATTTGTGAAATGAGGCGCTGTCTTGGGAATTCCTCATTCCCTGCTCGTCCAATGTGCAGGACAGACAAGAATGTTAACAACTGGGCCCCATAATGTGACAACGAGATGTTCAACACCTGCGTCTGTGTTCTCTTTCTCCTCATCCTTGCTTTCTCTTCATCTTCTTATTTCTCTCTGAAGTCTTAATTCAGCAACCTGCAGTAGATGTGGGCAAAGGTAAAATGAATATATCTTGGCTGGAGCACTTGCATGTTAAACCAGATACCGTAACCAGACATTGGCTAGAGAAACCAATCCCTGGAATATAGATACTGTAGGTCTATACGCATGCCCTGTCTTTCCATCGCTCATCAGCTGGCTGTAACATGACCTACTACACTACCAATAATAACTGTGCACTGACCTGGAGCTGCGTGAGTAGATGTGTGCCTAAAGGCTTTCAGAAAACATCCATTCTAGTGCACTTTATTAGAATGCATGCGCCGATATTTTACGTGTGTTCTGAGTGTCATGAAAACTGAAACAAGAGAACGGGCTCACGTTATTGCCATTCCGTATGTGGCGCGACAGATGACGGCCACCTCAGACTGCAGTCATCTCATTCCTTCGCTCTGTCTCTGTCCATCTTAACTTGCTCCCCCTCAGGCACTTTTTCACAACTCAGTAAATGGCTTTGTTGTGCCGTCCTGCATGATTCTGTCCAATCGGAAGGTCTGCATGCTGACAATATGTACTCTCTTAAATGCTGGTTTGTCTGTTTGTCCTTGTTTATGTTAATGTGGTGGTGTTCGTGATGGTCTTTGGTGTTTTCCTTCTCTGTGTGGTGTTGTTCTTCCAGGCGACACAGAACCCCCTCATCCAGTCTCTCCCATCACTCAGTCTCTGCGCCCCCCGTTTTTCAAGGGTATAAAAGTCATTTCCTGTGTCGCTTCTCTCTCCATGTGCTCTCTGATCACATCAGGGAAACATGTAACTAACCTCTGAGGGCAGTCGGTCTGTCTTTCTGTTAACGTGAAATTGTTAGCCCTCAGGGAAATATTTAGTGAAATGCAAAAAAGAAAACAAAACATCTGTGAACAAAACCGTATCAGGCTACAGTGTCCTAGAATTTGGGTTTGGGTTCTGGACCATTGGTCACAGGGCTGTGGTATTAACTTGTATCTTGTGTGCGCGTTGTTGTCTGTGTGTTCAGTGCGTCCGATTGGTCCAGCGTTCACCCATGTGAACTCCTCTGTGGTGGGCGAAGAGGGTGCGGTGATAAGCTGGGAATACTCTGGACCAGATATGAATGTTTATGTGGAGTATACTGTAGAAAACAGTAAGCCCTTCTAACTTACACGATATAGTTTCATAAAACAAAGACAACTGCTGCTTGCCAACATACTATGAAGCACATCCATTGCATTGAGGATGTGTAAACCTCATAAGGACATTGTCATGTGAATCATTCATCTTAATTTAAGAAGTTCATTTCCGGTGCCTATCATTAAAAAAATCATGCAAACTTAATGTTTAATCACGAAATGAATAATTGGCATGCTAAACTGAAATGTTTTCTTAAAAAAATATTTTCTTAGTACATGGTGGGCATCATATCACTGCCCAAAAAAATGATTATCCCAATACACCCATATTCCTTTGCTCGATTTTGACCGTCTTCACAACCCCTCCGTTCCAGGTAAAGAAGAGTGGAAAAAAGAGTTTGTAAATGGCAGCAATGGGTCACAAACCTATCTAATAAAAGGCTTAAAGCCGGGAACGTCCTATAGAGTTCGTGTGGTAGCCAAAGACCACTCTGAGGCAACCGTTCACAGTACAGTGGAGCTGATGATATCATTGCCAGGTGAGGCAGCATGTCCATGGCACCACGCCTCCCCGTAATGGTTCTCCACCCCCATGGGTCGGGATCTGAAGCACTGCTGGTTTTCATTCGGGCCCTGGGTTACATTTTGAGAGTGCCAATTTCCATCTGTAGATTTTCGAGAGGTACATTTTCAAATGTCAGTTGATCATATTACTACTTGTTTATAAGCCAGTTTGCTAAGGTTAGGGTTATGTTTAGACTAAGGTTTAGGTTACGTTTTGGGGGGTTAGGGTTAGTAGTTTAAATGTTCCTCGTAGTCGGTGGGTAATCTGTACAGCATCTACAGAAACACATTTGGGACTCTCTAAAGTGATACCTAGTCCTGTGACCAGGAACTGATTTAGACCTGGGACACCAGGTAAATGAAATTAACTACCATGTGGAATATAATGCTAGCCGTGCTCAGTCCCGTGGGATTGGGGTTGAAAACAACTACCGTAAACTACAGCTGGGTCGGCGCCGGTTCCGGTTCAATGTTTATCTGTCTAGGAAGCTGACGAAGGCTGCCTGAATTGATTCGGAACCGAGGTCAATCCCTGGTGTGTTAGACGGATGATTCTTGTAGTCACCTGCGTCATCCATCTGTATTGTCCTGCCATTCTTAGAATTCCATCAGTTTGACCAGTAGTTATCTGCATAACAATCTGCCATGTATCTGTAAAGTAACCGGATGATGAACAGTGGTTGGTTGGACCACTAGATGAAGTGGTTGGTTGGACCACTAGTTCTCAATACTCGTCCTTAGGACACAAATTGGGGTAGATTTTATCCAGCCACAATTCACCCTTGAGTCAACTAATTAACTGATCAAGTAGCTGTGGTAGCTTGACTCTTGTATTCTGTCGTGAGATATAAACAAACATTTGTCCCCTTAGGTTCCATGGGACCTAGATTGAGAACCCCAGAGTAAAGCAGTTTCCACCATGTTCTGTTAAACCCATTATTAGGGAACTCATTGTTCTTTTAGGTCCTCCAGACATTTCTTGGTTGCTTTCATTAAGTTTTACAGGGTGTTTCACTGTCCTTGCATGCCACACAAATGTTTTGGAAAGTGACGTTTTGTTAGAAATTCCCTCTGTTGACCTTCTCTGTATCTTCAGTCTGTCAGAGGAACAGATCCAGAGATTTTAAGACGCCTTGAATCTTTGGTTTGACAGACTACAGACTGACTAAAGAACGATCACAGACCGACAACAGACAGACGGGAGATGGTCTAGAAATGGACTAAAGTCAGATCACAGGTGGACTAATAATGGACTAGAAACAAATAATGGACTAGAGACAGACTAGAGAGAAACTACAGACAGACTACAGACTCTGATGTAGTTGGGTAACCAGCAGCTCTTTGATGTACAGCGGACAAGCTCCTCCCCCTCAATTATAGGAAGGACTCTGAAAGCCTTTTCGCTTTTCCCTTTGTGTGTGTGTGTGGGTGCATGTGTGAATGTGTGTTTGTGTGCGTGTGTGCGTGAACGTGCGTGTGTGTGAGCAGCGATGCCGAGCAAGCAGGTTGACCTGGCCACTCAGGGCTGGTTCATTGGTCTGATGTGTGCCATCGCCCTTCTTATCCTCGTTCTTCTCATCGTCTGCTTCATTAAGAGAAACAAGGGAGGCAAATACCCAGGTACACACACACACACAATCCCACACACACACACACACACACACACATACACCCCTGGACAGACCCCAGCTGTGACATGTCCTCTATCCACAGTAAAAGAGAAAGAGGATGCCCATCAAGACCCAGAGATCCAGCCAATGAAGGAGGACGATGGGACATTTGGAGAGTACAGGTGAGAGAGACTGTACCCAAGGGATCTTTATTTGCTCACCTCCTGTTGGAGGAGAATTCTCCTGTGGCGCTTATAATAGATCGTTTGAAGAGGCTTCTCGTGTAACGATGTGAAGCATCGGACTTTGTTTTCCCTTACAAAAACGTATCAACCTCTATGAAACATTCTGTTAATTTGAATCTATGCGATAAATTACCTTCCGTGTTGCTGCTGGATAATGTTTCTGCTCTAATGAAATGGCCCAAATTTAAATACCGTATCTGTAACACGCGTTTATGTGAAAAATAAAAACACTGTATACAGTTTATGCCGTTCTTGTTCCATGTCTTCTGATTCACGTGTCGGGGTGTGTAGAACATTTTACCAAGGAGCAAGACAACTGCCTCTTTCTGGCACCCTGGAGGCAAGACCAAATCTACATCTCTCTGTGTCTAACGCGCTAAAATCCTACTTAACCATATATTTTAGTAATCAATATGCCCGACATTGTGCAACGTTATATGTGTGTGCATTACAAATGCTGTACGTATTCTAATGTACCACTGAAAATAGCCGTCGTGCTAGTCATTGTCAATACACTATCATGCTTTACTAAACTGACTATCTTCTGTTCACGTCTGCCGACGCATCATCCTTATACTGTATTTTTTGTTTGCGTTTTTGCGGCTTGTTGCCTGTTTTCAGTTAATTAATTAAGGCTGTGTGTCATACGTGCGTTGATCGTTTAGATAGCGGCAGTCTCCTCCGGTTTATTCAGCCGAGCAGAAATGTGTTCTCCCATCAGTCACCCCTCATGTGTTCGTTCTCTTTCGTTTTTGGGGTGTAGGTCCCTAGAAAGGTAAGATGGTTAGCATTATGCTATTAGCATTCTGCAAGCCTGGCATGTGACACGCCACCTCTGATACGGTCGTGTGTGTGTGTGTGAACTGCTACTAAAGAGGAGCAATATGCCTTGTCCAATGAGTACAGAAAACACGACTGCAGTTTCTACTCACACGTTTGTTTGTAACCGCCTGGTCTACATCCATTCGTAACATATGACTGCTTACTAAAATTAGCAGCGATACTCCGCATTTCCTGTTTGGCTTCTTTATCAGTTTCTTTCTGTGTTGGGTTTTCGGTAGCAAGCTCTACTCCATCAATTCAATTTGGTTGCGTAATTTATTGTTGTCAGCCGTCCTTAGATTGTTTTTATTCTGGCATTTTACAGCAGGGATAGAATGAGAATGGTGCTACACTACACAAAAACCTATCTAGGGTTCCATAAGGTTTTTCCCCATGTGGGATCCTTGTTTTGGTTCTGGAACCTTTTTTTGTAAATGTGGCAAACATTTGTGTTCCAAGCAGAATGTGTTCTATATGAAATCCAAAAGTGTTTAACCTGGAACCAAAAACAGTTCTCTCTGAAATCCCCAAAAACTTAACCTACAGGTGAAAGCTAAAGAAACCTTGTGGAACCTTATTTTAGTCATATATATATTTATCTATTTTTATCTATATTAGGCACCAGGTTGCCTCAGGGTTAAAGCCTCTGGAAGGTTGCTAGATTGAATCCCAGAGCTTGTAAAAAAAATCTCTCCTACTGTCCTTGATCCGTTAACCCTAATTGATGAAGTCCCACCTGTTGTGTCTGGTTCTCCGGCTGAAACACTTTCCAGTTTATGTGTTGAACAGGCCAAATCATTATGAGTTCAGTTAGTCATTTAGTCATGATGCTTTTTGTTTCACTCAACCTAAAGACCCCAATGCATTTTGGACCAATCCCTTTTCTAATTCCTCTGAGTCTTTGGTGCATGTAGACGGTCTGCTGTCTGCACAGGGGATGAGAAGCACGCCCTTTAAACTGAACTGTGATCGTATAAAGTATTCCGGAGAGCCCCTGAGTGTGACAGGCTTTTGTTCCAGCCCAGCACCCTGCCGTTATAAGACCTTAAAAAAGGCGATTTAGGTGCATCAATGCTGGGCTGGACCAAAACCCTGCGGGGTCCCTCCAGGACAAAACACGAGCACCGTTCTCTGACCTGAAGTAAAGCATCTCTCTGTCCCTCCTTTAACCCCCTGCAGCGACACAGAGGACCACAAGCCTCTGAAAGGCAGCCGGACCCCGTCCAATGGCACGGTGAAGAGGGACGACAGCGACGACAGCTTGGTGGACTACGGGGAGGGAGGCGACGGCCAATTCAACGAGGACGGCTCTTTCATTGGCCAGTACAGCGGCAAAAAGGAGAAGGACACGCACGAGGGGAACGAAAGCTCCGAGGCTCCTTCGCCGGTCAACGCCATGAACTCTTTTGTGTAAGTTAGTCGGATAGCCACCGGGAGCCCACGGCGACGCCATGGCGACGCCACGGCGACCGGCTGCCAAGGAGACCCTCGCTATAGTGATCCGACCTGTCAACGTGGAGACCTGTCACCACGGCCACAACCACGGCTTCTTCTGTCACTCCACCCTCATCTCCACATCCTGCCCCTCTGGCCCGCTAGGGACCGCCCCTATATCACTGTGTCCCTGCCCACAAATGACGTGACAGACCGATGAACCAACGAACAAACAAACAAAAGAGACCTGGGAAAATGAAGAACCATTTCAAACA
This sequence comes from Esox niger, assembly GCA_016801105.1. Lineage (NCBI taxonomy): Eukaryota > Metazoa > Chordata > Actinopteri > Esociformes > Esocidae > Esox > Esox niger. The sequence continues at coordinate 1,932 of JACXGJ010007483.1, read as the reverse complement.
GTAGAAGAAGACGGGATGTAGGCGCCCAGAAACAGATGGAGGAGAAAGCAATATAGAAAGCAGGACATGGAAGAATGTATGAGCGGATCGAACTGGGTTGATCCTCCACACCCAGACTGCTTCTCAAAGAGCCGGACAGATTATGTCTTTGTGCCATTTGATCTTTTGGAAACGTTTATGACGACACAATGAGATGAATGAATATGGCGTCATTGGCGTTTTGCAAATGCAATGATACACTTTGGAATATGTATTTTCATGACCCAAAATGGCCGTCGACAGAAAACGTAAAAGAAATCATCTTATACATTCATCCGCTTCTAATTAATGTACTGCATGGAATTACTAATATTCTGTACCACACATTCTATAACATCGCACACCGGGACAAACTAGCGTCCGTGGTGAGAGTGGAAATTCATGTCGACAGACTGAGTGACGGCTCAATGCACACCATAAACTACTGGATATGCCTTTTTATTGTTTAACCTTTCTATCGTCAAAAGTGTTACATTGGTATTATAATATGGAGAAAACAAACTATGACATCGTCAATGTCTTTGTGGACATTGCTGTGAAACGTGTGACTCACTGTAAAAAAAAAACAACACCGCTACTATTATGTCTCTTTTGCAAGACATGTTTTTGTCATACACGTCTTTCAGCCAATCAGCATTCAGGGTTCGAACCACCTGGTTTGTAAGTGTGCATACTGTAACAGCTGGAAAAACAGATGGACAGGATGGTCAGGGTCTGGAATTTGTCTTTTCTGGTCCCAAAGCGAAAACAGTCAATGGAGAAATATTCGGACCCTCCCAGCCTCTATCCAACCATCCCACGACCGCGCGCAGACGGGACTTTGTCTGTCATTAGATTTCCAAGTGTGTTTTAATAGTTTTATTTACTTTACATTAACATTGATCAGAGATTGTTATTGACCCATGGCTTACATAAGTAGCGTCACCCTAAACACACACACACACACACTCCTCTGAAACTGCATAGGTTCTGAACTCTCCGACAATGGGGGAAACGATCAATGTGTTGGCCAGTTCCATGAGACGTCCACGGCCCGACATCTCCACACCGTAGCCTCGCGTGCTGGACGTGTCGACCCAGAGAGAGGGGGAGACGGAGCGGTCAGGTGGCACTGCATTCCTATTGTGTTTTCCAGAGGAGACCTGGTGGATTGGCTCCTTGGGGACCCTTCAGCTACTTCACTTAGCGCGTCGCGGGAATCGGGTGGACCAGCTAAGTCCAGGGCTCCCTGAAGCAACTAAACCCAGCTTTTGTGAGCCCGGTCTGGATCAAGATCCTGGTGTCGGGCAGCACAGAGCCGGAGAACCCATGGGCGTGGTTACCAGTGCCTTTGTAGAGAACAGCGTGGGTTCTAGATCCGTAGCCACACACATCCCCTCACTCACATAGCAGAGCATTGGTTCTAACACAAATCCCAGCGTTCTCTTTCTACGGCTGCACCCTGGTTGGGTTGCAACACGGCTTATCTGTGTGGTTTTAACATAGACAGATTATTTCTAACCTAGAGATGAATCACTAACCATCACGACAGATTACATGTCCTAACCCCTTAACGTCTCCCAGTAGGGCCCTTAATTGGGTATAGGGTGGTCAGATGTAGGGCCCTTAATTGGGTATAAGGTGGTCAGACGTAGGGCCCTTAATTGGGTATAGGGTGGGCAGACGTAGGGTCCTTAATAGGGTATAGGGTGGTCAGACGTAGGGTCCTTAATTGGGTATAGGGTGGGCAGACGTAGGGTCCTTAATAGGGTATAGGGTGGTCAGACGTAGGGTCCTTAATTGGGTATAGGGTGGTCAGACGTAGGGTCCTTAATTGGGTATAGGGTGGTCAGACGTAGGGTCCTTAATTGGGTATAGGGTGGTCAGAAGTAGGGTCCTTAATTGGGTATAGGG
>JACXGJ010007482.1:0-30417 GCA_016801105.1 Esox niger | reverse complement strand
CCCGAAGTAGAAGAAAAGAGAAAGGAAGAAGCCGGAAGCACTCCTTCATAAAGACCTTTGGCGGATGCTGCAGCAGTCCTAAACGTTTTCATTTTTAACAGTGCCACCTTGTAACTGGGAGTGTAATGCCAGTGATGAAAAAAATTGGCCCTGATTACAGTGTATTTTTATTGTACATCTGTAAAGCGACAATGCTGGTAATCATATGTGGATCAATAATTTCAAAGATAAAAAGAGATAATAAGAAATGTACAGTAATTTGTTATAATGCATAATTTACATCTGGTTCCAATGTGGGGACTGTATTGCTAAACATTTCACATTTAGCCAACAGTTTAATCCAGGAGGCACTGATTGCAAATACCAACAGTAGATATGCAGCCACTGACCAGTACTAAGCTACATCTTTATCACTGACACCTAGAGGCCTCAAGTAATAATTAATTTCACAGAGTCCTGAGTTTTAAAACGGTCTAATAATGGTACTTTGTAGGCCATACTGATTAGCCTAATAGCCTGTTACAGCATGTTACCGCATGTTAGTGGTGTCCCTCTTTCTTCACACTAACAGGGCCACAGTGAGCTAATATGAAAATGAGCAGGAAGCAAAAGGGGAACCGAGTAAAGTCAATTCCTCTAAAAGGGTGGGGTTTAGTCTCCTGCTGTCACACACAGACAGTACCTGGAATAAGAGCAGCCACAACAGACATCCCTGCCCATGCTCTATCAAAGTTGGTAGACTGTGATCCATCTAGAGGCCTGGCTGAGTGTGAGGGTAAAGGTAAGTGTAAATGCCTTGTAAATAGTAGGGTTCCCTCTGTTGGAGAAAGCATCATAGGTTAAATGTAGGCAATGTATTAATGTATGTCCTAAATTGACAATGAGGCTACCAAAGTTTGCACTCAAGATCTTGCACTCAATATATACTTCCAAATAATGTTGGAAGTATAGATTTCAAGAAAGAAATTCTCACGTTTACATTTGGTGAAGTAGAATTAGGAAGTCATACACTGGTTTAGTGAGGTTAGAACAAAGAAGGGGGACTTTGGATATAATGGAGATACAGTACACACTATTTGGTGGATAGTAAGCTCCACAACTTAAGCAACTTCCAAGCTTGATGTTTTTGGACTTTTACTATAGTTGAAGCAGCACTAATAAATCAAATTGCTTGTTCAGGCAAATATTTTCTTGATTATTGGAATATAATGTAAAAACAAACTACATTCTATCATGCGTGTATTATTCCTCGCTATACTCTGGTGTTTGTTGTCCAGCCTTGTTTCTAAATATGTAGGGATCTGCCATTAATGCATATCACAGATATGACATTTATAAATTATTAGAGCTATTCTAAGAAACGGCATAGGTTTGTACTGAAAATTGGGGGGGTCAGTGGATCAATGGATCCCAGGATATTCACTTCCAGGGGGGGTCACATTGACCTGTCTGTAATATTGGGGTGGTCCATAATCCCCATCCCCCCCTAATTCTACACCTCTGATTCTAAGGCACGATGTGTCAGGGGGTACATGGATGTAGATAGTCCTGGTGTATTGGTAATATATGCCAAACCCTGAGATGCCTTATTGCTCTTATAACCCGGTTACATGCACATGGAGAAAAAGTGATGTGGTGTCATACCAGTGGTATTCAGGAATCAAACCACCCAGTTTGTAAATATACATAATGGATTGTTTTAAATGATTACATTTCAAAGATATCTTCAATTTGTTACAAGGCTGCTGTATTAGAAACCACGGAATACAACAACAACTGTGTCCATCCCTTCAAATACATTCATGGATAGTAACTAGAATTTCATCAAAATAGTATGGACTAGTAAGGAAAATATAAAATAAAGTTGGAATGAATGTTCATTGAACCTAAAATATGTGAAACCTAAAAAATTGGATCAATTACATTATTAGGAGTATATATGCTAGGAATAGTCCTGCATATTATATATATATTTGTGGATAGGCTCCTTTTGTGGTCAGATAAACTCAGAGCGTGTCGAGTGCATGTGTGTGCATGTGTGTCCATGTGATTGTGTGTGTCTGCGTTTGCATGTGCATTGTGAAGATTACGCATGACACAAACAAATTTATCAGACAGGAAACATCCAGAAAGAGCATTTTGCAAGGTTCCTGTTATTAACAAACCAATACTTTCATTAGAAGACAGTTTCAGTGAAATTAAGAAGTATTTGTACAATCATCAAAGTACTCCATACTGGACCCATGGTGTTACAAAGTCTGTACTGTGTATTCATTCTCCCCATTGCTTGGTAGACATAAGACACATTCCCAGGGAATGTGCTGAGTTTTTTGTTGTCCCTGGTTTTTGTTGTCCCTGGTTGTTGGCCACATAACATTTCTATAAAGGCCCTATTATATCCAAACCCCCAGCAATTGTCTACATCTTTTTTACAGCTAAAACAATGTTTTATGTTTTTCTCTAAGGTCTAACCATATTTGTAATTACTTGCTTGGATGGTACTCAAATTGGACCGGTCTCTGCATATATATATATATATATATATATATACTTAGGGGTAGGGTTAGATGATAGGCTGTCATTTAGAAAACGTGCTACTTAATTGGGAAAAAAGTTATAATTCAACATGAGGTTCCTTTATAGAAACAGAGCCTGTCCTCTATAAAAAGATGATAAATTGTGCAGGCTACTTTTATGTCCGTTTTAGATAATGGTGATATTATCTATGTGCATGCTACGGCATTCATACCACTGGATGCTAGTTATCACGGGCAGATTTGGGGAGTAACCGATTACAAAGAAACAGTAATTGTACGTTAGGTTACCAGAAAAATATGATTACCTTTGGATAAATTCAATTGAAAAAGAATATGTGTTCAAAATAATAATGAAACGCTCCATGTTTGATTATGTTATCTCATGTTTTAAAAACATCGTTATGTGAACCAAAATAAGAATTGCGCGGCTCAGTTGTGCGTGATCATCATGCACGCAAAGGTGGACACGCGTAACCAGATTACTGACCGATGAAGTTGCATTTTGGTTGGTAAAAACAGAGTTTATCTACAAAAATATTAGCCGAGACATAATAAATGTTATTTAGTTATCAACTCGACGCATCTTTCTCAGAATAATGATAGGCGCTAGGCCTATCTGGTGTTATATCTTTTTCAAATTTCAAGTTTTATTTATCAATTGCACCGAACAACACAGCCAGGACGAGTTGCACCGAACAATTTAGACAGGTATCCGTCAATACAGCTAAGCCATGTGATTCTGAAGTGCTCTGCATCAATAAAAATTGTGTTCACTGGTTATCATTGGCACTCTTTTGCTTTAAGAGTGCAGGTTTATAATCTCAGTTTATTTCATATGCGTTTTGAAAATCAATCATTGATGGCCCTAATCGCAGGTTACGTTTGTAAATCTTATTTCTTATTTGTATGCGCTTGGTCACGATTGCAAACGTACATTCGCGTGTCTGGGGTTTCTGCAACATTATGACAATGTTGTTGGTTGTGGAGAAAAATATCAGACTACAGCAGGTTTAGTTTATGCAACAATGTCAATACCCTTTTTGAGTAACTGCCATTTATTTTTCAACAATGTATGAAGCAATCAATTGAAAACATGAATGAAACACAAATAACAGAATAGGCTAACGCATCATTAGATTCTGGGTTATGTTCAGATAAAAGTCAGTTTCTGGAAGATCGAGGGTTATTGGATTAATTGGAATGACTGAATATCTGGCAGACATTTAGCGCGTAATGTAGAGATGTAGCCCAATCCCATTGAAGTAGAAAGCAATGGTTTAGAAACCCTTTCCAAAGGAACTGTACACAACCGATAAGGTAAAATTCAGTTTTTGTAAAGGCTATGTAAACTTTAACATTGACTTATACCGCAAAAGGGGTTCAATTGATTATAGGCTATTCATATTTTTCCCCCTAATATAAATTTAACTGAGTTTGAGAATTCATGAAGTTACATTACTGATTACAAATGTGGAGAAACTTGTAACTGCAGTGGATTACATTTAAAAAGTCACCTACCCAACCCTGATCATGAGTGACAGTAACAGAAATCATCACTGTATTTTATATCAACATGTGGGTTGGGCTTCTCTTTCTGTGAGGTGAGAGCAACAAGCTCCCTTGTTTATTTATAAAGCACTTCTTTTAACTACCTCCATTCATTTCCACTAGACTTACCAATTTCAAAACCAGGAACAAGGGGAACTGGCCTTCCTGACCTTTGGGCTTTGCCCATATCCAACTTTATCAACCAAGCTCTTCATTCTGCCACCTCTGATCTCTTGGCTGTCCCACCATATGTCCATACAACCCAGGCAAAGCGTTTGTCTGTCCTAGCACCTGATTTGGGGAAACAGCTTTCTCTTCAAGCTTGAATAGTAAAGATACCGTTTCCAAAAATGTTCTAAAATCCATTTAAAATATTTTTTTAATGGTATCTGAAATAGATACCTTTGCCTTCTGTGAACGAATGTTACTACTTCAAGCACTGACTTTGTAGATAGCCACTTCACTGAGTAAAGTGTAATTAATGTTACTGTGTGGTGTTGGTCCACCTAGTTAAATTAAGACGAATGAACTAACAGTATGTCACTCTGAAAAAAACATCTGCTTATTGTCAAAAATGGAAAATTAAAATGTAAAGTTAAATCAAACAAATATACTGTGTTGGATGATATTTTGGGTCATATAAGGTAGACTAGTGGTTAGCTGTATGAAGTTTTATCAAGAAAGGAACAGGGACACTTTGTGGTAAATAACAGTGACAAGTTCAACAACTGTCTGCTGCTGAGCCTTTCAACTGAAGTAGCTTTTCTTTTAGCAGGGTAGTGCAACACTGTTGCAACTTCCCTATTAATTCTACTGTGTCAGTCTAAATGACTCAAATCCTTTACAAACGCAGCCACTTGTGTGGCTGTCAAGCTAAAAACTACTGTTGTAACACAAGATTCTTAGATTGTTTGAACAACTGCAGCCACTAAACAGGACAATATCGGGTCTTGCTTTACCCAACAACTTCAGGTTACAGTTTTATCCAACCTACATTGGGACTTTTTTGGACTTTACAATATGTATTTGCAGCAGAGGTAAGTGATCTTTCATGTGAAAAAGGATAACTTGAAACATCAATGATAAGACTTTTGTTTACATACTGTGCAGTATCAAAATAAGTGTAAAGTTCTCAGTCACGGTTGGCCGAGTGTGAAAGAGTTAGCAAATGGTGTTAAAGGAGGGGTATCAGTAGCAGATGCAACCAGGAAGTGAGAAGGAGGGTGTTTAAAATAAGCAGAGCTGAGTGAACTTCTACCCTGGAGACAGCAGACAGAGGAACTATAACTATTCAGATTATTTGAATGTATTTACGATATTAGAGGCGCATAGGACATGGGTGAGTTGTAGCTACTGGGAAAGTTGCTTTGTCATTGCATGTGTGTGACATTGAAATATTGCCTACTTTAGTGGAAAACCTGAGGGGAGCTGAGTGGGGACTGAAGGTTGTTTTTGGTTTGATAAAATCATTTATTAGGCCAAAAACTGTTACTTGAATGTAAAAAAAAATTGTCATTGACATTAATTCTGTCGTGTGTATTGAAAGGCAGGTCAAATCAAAATTGAATACTTTGGAATATTTAAAGTACACTTAATTTATTTTGCTGTAGATTGTTTGCATGCTGTTCAATGGAACTGTTCCAAAAGTGTAAACCCCAAGCTACTTGTAAATCAGGAGCACCTCGATATACCAATTAAGAATGAATATGGGCCCAGAACTTCTGCATGGCGAACAATGTTTTTTTTAATGCTTAATGTTTGTTGAATTTGTGTCCTAACACATCAGCTGAGTTGACACCACCATACCAGGGACCACAGTGGAGCCATTATCCTGATCCATGAATAATTTATTAATGCCTGTCACTATATCTCTACCTGTCAAGCTCTACTTCCGTCTGAAGCTGGAATGAATCAATAGAGCCCTTGTGTTATGTGGGAGGTTGACAACTACAGTCATGTGGTTGACAAATGGGGCGTTTCTCTTGGTGTGGATTCAGCAGAGAATAAGATAAAAATTGTTCATGTGTGGAGTGTTTTCCATAAAGTTAAATAGGGACATATTTCTCTATGTATGTTAGACAAGGTATTGTAACTGTAACAGAACTGCATTGACAAAAATCGTGTGGACATTTCTAACATTTTGGCGCAGCCTAGTAGCCTAGTTATCTGTATACAGTTCCCTTACATTAGTTCTAACCTTAACCACACGGGAAACATAATCAAACCTTAACCATTAAGCTTTTTTGTGTAGCACTTCCCAGAGTGTACATCCGCATTTGAGAGTCCATGTCACCAACACTGACAGACACTCAATACATTGCATAAATTCATGATCCATAAAATGCAATTAGCAGTCAATCATGTGTAGCTGTATGTTCAGATTTGGGAGACTGTGTTGCATATGGCATGACAACAGAGATCCATACATTTGTAATAAGTCCAATTACACCAAACTTTACTGTGAGTCAACAAGTCTGAATCTTCAATCATTTTCCCCTTTAACCATATCAGACATAAGAACAAATTTATTGTAAGGGAAAGGTTTGGAAGTGGGAAAGATAATGTCATGCATTCATCATATGGAGCAAAAAGTGGGTCAATGTGACTCTGAAAACAGAGAAGCAGGAAGATGTGGGTTTAGGAAACAGATGTGTCACGACGAACGAGGAAACTCTGGCAACAAAGGGTGCAATTCACATGAGAATAAGGGCTAATGCAAAACAGGGGTTGATAATACACTGATAACTGCTCCTATTTCGATCTGTTTTCAGATCTATGCTGTAATAGCACAGTGCAGAACTCATGAACATTAGGTAAGTTGTTAGTACAATACGGATCTGATAGAACTGTGTCATTTTAAACTATATTATTGTACGCTTTTTCTTTTCCTTTTTGCTTTAACGGACAAAGACTGGAAAAATGTACAGCATTTTCTCAGCTGCATTTGAACCCTGCAGTGCATATGCACAGGAGGCAGCAGCTTAGACAACTCAACCCCCCAAGGCCACAGAATTTGGTACCTAAACCGTTATCCTTAATTTCCAGGTGTACAAGAAATTAAGCTAATATTCTATATTGTTTAACAACATTCATAATATGGATTTTTACATAATTACATAGACATTTAATGCTAATTCATATATTTCATGAAATATATTTCATATATTTAAATTTTTGAAACCCTTTCACATAAATGGTCAAGTTTGTGAGGGGGATTTTCTATTATTGAGTATTAATTATTTAAAAAAATATAAAAAAAGACAAATTCCTATTTTCAAACAGCTCTTCTGAAGCTTGTTTGCATCAAAGAGAATAACTCACACCTGAGTTCATAAAAAAACTGTAACTAATCATTTCTAGGTCAAGTGATTCTGTCAAAAACCACCCCTATTTAATTTTGAGTCCAGGTTTACTGATGACTCCAGCTACAGGCTTTCACCATACCAACTCAGGTTGAATTTATGACCGCTTTGACCAAATAGATATTTAGGTAATTATTTAAGAATGGGCTGCGAGGTTGCGCTTGTGTTCAGCCCATGCTCGAACAACTACGTTGTTTCTGTAACACAATGGAAAAAAGGGTGAAGTATAGCTAGCAGCCAAACGAAACATGCTGGGGCGAGAAGCAGGTGCACCTATGCCCAAACATTTTGACATCTTTAGGACAAATCATCTGTACATATTCCTAATGGAATGTCTATGCTAGCAACCGCAATCAGACAGCGCACATAGCAAGCAATCTAGTAGCTAGCATGTTCAATAACTCTCGAAAGCCCTCGTCTAGGTTAAATGGTCCCATAATACTACACAGAACCAACCAAAAGAATATGCCCCCAAAACAAAATAGAAGCAAAAAATGCAAAACATGTAACACTTATAACTAATCAGACAAACTGACTAGTCTGACTAAAGTTTTATATTGTCAAATCAGCCATACATTTTTTTTATTGGTCACCAGCTCAATGTTCAATATAATTTCTAATCACTCTATTAGTTGTTTTAATTCAGACTATGCCATAAAACATGTATTTCTCCAGGTAGGGTGATTACATCTGATCAGACCATGTCAGAAAATCTCTTGGAAGAGATCTTTTTAAAACGCTCTCAGCAGAAAAAGAAGACCTCTCCTTTAAACTTCAAGGAAAGGCTTTTCATCCTCACATTGGACAAGCTTTCCTACTATGACTACGATCTGGACAAAGGGGTAAGTATTCTTAGCCTGGTCCCAGATTGATTTCCTTTTTTGTTGAAAATGTTATAGGAGCCACAGATCAGGGACATGACTAACATGCTGTGTATGTTATATTAATTATGTCAATGGTCTACCCTTTAAGATCAGAGACCTAACACCAATACTATAACTGTACACTAGATTTGACAACAAATATATACAGTGCAGTCCAGTATTTGGTCAGTTTCACAAATGTTGGTATTTGGCATTACTTTGAATATTATATGAAATAATACAATGACAATGGGGTTCAAGTGCAAACTTTCAGCTTTAATTTGAGGTGGTTTTCATCCTTTTACAGATAACAGCATGTTTTGTACATAGATTCCCCATGTACCAAAAAAATAGTACAATCAGCTTCACAGCTGTCGCTTATTAGGCAGTTTAATTTATTTGCAACATAGGTGCCTGCACAAGTGAGCAGTTAATGTCTAGTCTTGATGCAAGGATTTGTATTTCCATTTATTTGGAGTTGGTTGATGGAACACAAGGACCAAAGAGCAATCATGATACAGAAATATAATAATATATTATACAGAGGCATTAACAAAAACATTAGATTTGACAAAATCTATTAAAATTTAAAAGATGAAAGGTAGCAGCAATAATAGAACCAGGAAGACCTCAACAGGTGATCAAGAACTGTCCAACAGATCAGGAACACCAGGAAGTAGCTGTTGGTGTTTCAGATAATGCCATTCACAGAAGACACAACTGGCAAACTACAGTGGGGAGAACAAGTATTTTACACACTGTTGATTTTGCAGGTTTTCCTACCTACAAAGCATGTAGAGGTCTGTAATTTTCATCATAGGTACACTTCAAATGTGAGAAACGGAATCTAAAACTAAGATCCAAAGAATCACATTGTATTATAAAAAATATAAAAAAAACATTTTATTGCATGACATAAGTATTTGATTCATCAGAAAAGCAGAACTTAATATTTAGTACAGAAACCTTTGTTTGCAATTACAGAGATCATATGTTTCGTGTAGTTCTTGGATTGGACACACTGCAGCAGGGATTTTGGCCCACTCCTCCATACAGACCTTCTCCAGATGCTTCAGGTTTCGGGGCTGTCGCTGGGCAATACAGACTTTCAGCTCCTTCCAAAGATTTTCTATTGGGTTCAGGTCTGGAGACCGGCTAGGCTACTCCAGGACTCCTTAATTGCCCTGGCTGTGTGTTTCGGGTCGTTGTCATGCTAGAAGACCCAGCCACGACCCATCTTCAATGCTCTTACTGAGGGAAGGAGGTTGTTGGCCAAGATCTCGCGATACATGGCCCCATCCATCATCCCCTCAATACGGTGCAGTCGTCCTGTCCCCTTTGCAGATAAGCATCCCCAAAGAATGATGTTTCCACCTCCACGCTTCACGGTTGGGATGGTGTTCTTGGGGTTGTACTCATCTTTCTTCCTCCAAACACGGCGAGTGGAGTTTAGACCAAAAAGCTATATTTTTGTCTGTCTTATCAGACCACATGACCTTCTCCCATTCCTCCTTTGGATCATCCAGGTGGTCATTGGCAAACTTCAGACAGGCCTGGACATGCGCTGGCTTGAGCAGGGGGACCTTGCGTGCACTGCAGGATTTTAATCCATGACGGCGTAGTGTGTTACTAATGGTTTTATTTGAGACTGTGATCCCAGCTCTCTTTAGGTCATTGAACAGGTCCTGCCGTGTATTTCTGAGCTGATCCCTCACCTTCCTCATGATCATTGATGCCCCACGAGGTGAGATCTTGCATGGAGCCCCAGACCGAGGGAGATTGACCGTCATCTTGAATTTTCTAATAATTGCGCCAACAGTTGTTGCCTTCTCACCAAGCTGCTTGCCTATTGTCCTGTAGCCCATCCCAGCCTTGTGCAGGTATACAATTTTATCCCTGATGTCCTTACACAGCTCTCTGGTCTTGCCCATTGTGGAGAGTTTGCAGTCTGTTTGATTGAGTGTGTGAACAGGTGTCTTTTATACAGGTAACAAGTTCAAACAGTTGCAGTTAATGCAGGTAATGAGTGGAGAGCAGGAGGGCTTCTTAAAGAAAAACTAACAGGTCTGTGAGAGCGATAATTCATACTGGTTGGTAGGTGCTCAAATACTTATGTCATGCAATAAAATGCAAATTAATTATTTAAAAATAATTGTAAGTAGGAAACCCTGCAAAATCAGTGTATCAAAAACCCATCTCCCCACTGTACATAGGCTTGACTTTAGAACGGTCAAAACAAATATCTAAAAGACCTTTCAGGAAAAAGGAATAAGACAAATATTAACATGTAGAGAGATGGCCAGAGGAAAGCATGGATACTAACAGAGAATTCATAACAACTTTTCTGTGTAATAATGTGGGGGAATATTATGTTTTGGACATGTATAGCAGCCTCTGGAACTGTCCCACTTGTCTTAAATTATGATGTAACTGATGACAGCAGCAAATGCATGAATTCAGAAGTTTACAGAAACATCTTGACTGCTCAGGCCCAACCAAATTCCTCAAAACTCATTGGACAGCACTTCCTACAAGGTTCAGGTTTATGGATGTACTATATCCCCTCAAACATAGTCATTATTTCATTTCAAAACCAATGAGCTGCAGTGCAGGAAGGAAGAGCAGTTGTGTCTTTTGGCAGAAGCTAATGGGAGTTCTACACAAATTTTTTATCTTAAATATCCTGGAGCATATCAGAGCATTTTGGGATTTTAACTTCTTAGCAAAAATTATGTTAGAGCTTTTAGGTAGTTAAATTGGATCTTCCTATTCATTCTGCATCTGTAGATAACAATCATTTGTGTTATCAAAAATTCTGAGCTAAAGCAGTGTTTGTGAGTCAAGGGCAGATCTTGAAGTGCTCCCGGAGTTTGTAGCCTGAATAGTTTTAATTACAAACTATAATGACCTATTAATGAAAATGGAGACTTGCACAAGTGCGATCTCCGGCCTCTATGATCCTCACAAACCACATGAGTAGTTAGAAGGTAAATTGTGAATCTACGTAGAAGATCAGGGAATCACAATATCTAATACTGTATTTATATCAAGCTAACATAACCTTAGTTGAAAACATGACAAATTGTCAGTTGTCACTCACTAGTTTCTGTACCTACAAAATTATTTTACTTTTAATGTTTTTGTCCAGTTTTTGTTTGTCAGAAAAAGTTTTTTGGGACTAAATAATGCAACTATGTCAAATTATTATTATTTTGTAATCCACTGCCCTGCAGATTTAGGAGAATTACACAACACAAATACAATGAAGCTAAATATGAGGGTAGGACATCAGGGGGATTTCCTCTATATTGCAACTGATCTCCCTTTGTGCTGTTGCTATTGTTGCTTACTGTAATTCCTATCCTATGCACAGAAAAAGAAAGGGTTGAAAGGGACGGTGGACATTGATAAGATCAAGTGTGTCGAAACAGTACTGCCAGAGCCCTCTGCGCCTGTGGAACGCCAGTACCCATTTCAGGTGAGCACATGCTGGTACTAGATCAGTTAACATTTTAGTTATTTCAAGAGCATCTTATGATCAGAGTTAAGTGCCTTGTTGGCTCAGAGATTTGAACCAGTGACCCAACAAGTTGCTGTAAACGCTAGGCTACAGTCACAAAATATTGTAGTTCATTTTATTTTACCAATGAGACAAGCGTAAATATTTGTCATTATGTTTAATAATATGTAGACTTGAATGCCAAAGTTGTATAGTTCTGTGAAAATCACTACAATAATTATGCTATCGCTTTGAGTCTGGCCTGGTATTGTCAAAATCACCTTTATTTTACTTATATTGAGCATACCCAACCATACATACTCGGTGTTCTGGCATTCCTAGTGGTAGACAACATATAGACAAAATATACATTGTAAGTTAGCATATACAATGTGTGATGAACATCTAAAATAATGGGATATGAGCTGTGAAAAAATACTGCACATCCATTTACATTTCATTTACACATTTTACAGATTGGCAGTTCCAGTATATGCATCTGTCTAGATGCCAAGTGATGAAATATGTATTTAATAGAATCTACAAAACATTTTTGTGAATTGCTGAGCCCTACAGTGGGGAGAACAAGTATTTGATACACTGCTGATTTTGCCGGTTTCCTACTTACAAAGCATGCAGAGGTCTGTAATTTTTACCATAGGTACACTTCAACTGTGAGAGATGGAATCAAAAATCCAGAAAATGACATTGTATGATTTTTAAATAATTGATTAGCATTTTATTGCAAGACATAAGTAGTTGATCACCTACCACCAGTATGAATTCCGTCTCTCACAGGCCTGTTCGTTTTTCTTTAAGAAGCCCTCCTGTTCTCCACTCATTACCTGTATTAACTGCAACTGTTTGAACTTGTTACCTGTATAAAAGACACCTGTCCACACACTCAATCAAACAGACTCCAACCTCTCCACAATGGCCAAGACCAGAGAGCTGTGTAAGGACATCAGGGATAAAATGATGGACCTGCACAAGGCTAGGATGGGCTACAGGACAATAGGCAAGCAGCTTTGTGAGAAGGCAACAACTGTTGGCGCAATTATTAGAACATTCGGTCTGGGGCTCCATGCAAGATCTCACCTCGTGGGGCATCAGTGATCATGAGGAAGGTGAGGGATCAGCCCAGAACTACACGGCAGGACCTGGTCAATGACCTGAAGAGAGCTGGGACCACAGTCTCAAAGAAAACCATTTGTAACACACTCCGCCGTCATGGATTAAAATCCTTCAACGCACGCAAGGTCCCCCTACTCAGGCCAAGCCAGCGCATGTCCAGGCCCGTCTGAAGTTTGCCAATGACCATCTGGATGATCCAGAGGAGAAATGGGAGACAGTCATATAGTATGATGAAACAAAAATAGAGCTTTTTGGTCTAAACTCCACTCACTGTGTTTGGGGGAAGAAGAAGGATGAGTACAAACCCAAGAACACCATCCCAACCGTGAAGCATGGAGGTGGAAACATCATTCTTTGGGGATGCTTTTCTGCAAAGGGGACAGGACGACTGAACCGTACTGAGAAGAGGATGGATGGGGCTATGTATCGCAAGATCTTGGCCAACAACCTCTTTCCCTCAGTAAGAGCATTGGAGATGGGCCGTGGCTGGATCTTCCAGCATGACAACGTCCCAAAACACACAGCCAGGGCAACTAAGGAGTGGCTCCGTAAGAAGCATCTCAAGGTCCTGGAGTGGCCTAGCCAGTCTCCAAACCTGAACCCAATAGAAAATCTTTGGAGGGAGCTGAACAGTTGCAGTTAATACAGGTAATGAGTGGAGAACAAGAGGGCTTCTTAAAGAAAAACTAACAGGTCTGTGAGAGCCGGAATTCTTACTGGTTGGTAGGTGATCAAATATGTATGTCATGCAATAAAATGCTAATTAATTATAAAGAAAATCATACAATGTGATTTTCTGGATATTTGTTTCTCTTCATGCTTTGTAAGTAGGAAAACCTGTAAAATCAGCAGTGTATCAAATACTTGTTCTCCCCATTGTATGTGGGATGGACTTTTCATCTGGCTGTGGAAGACGCCTGTAGACCTTCCTACAAGGATGTCATAACATATTAACATTATCAGACTGTGCCAAAAGGGGCTCAGGTAAATAAATGACTTTTCAAAATGTGTTGGACATGTTTCTCATTAAATAAACAGAGATTTAGCAGAAATAAAATTACAAAATAAAATTACAAAGATTGCATGGATTATTTAAATCGGAAGAAGAGAAACTTAGTAGCTTTGACAGAACTGGGGTTTCCAATAAAAATGCAGGTGTCACCACGGTAGACATAGTGACTATTTGTAGCCAATCATGTTATAACACGACATCTGAAACACCCTATATCTTTTTATATCCAAGCTTGATGAGTGTCTGAATATTCGAGAAGCATGTGATTATACATTAGGTTTACTTTTCTGAAGATAGGATGAAATAAGAGGATAGATTGATATCCAACCAAAATCTCAATTATGTACAATAGATGTATATTAAATTAGTAGTGGTAAAAACATGGAAGAAGTAAAGCTGCCTAAAAACCATGTAATGATTCTTGCATTTCCTCAGTCCCTGTTACCAAAATGCGGAAATGTGGTCACTAGCACAAATCCTTTGAGTTGTTCCCTGCAGCTTTCATCAACAATTTAATTGTGTACCATCTCCCTAATTTTAACAGCCCCATAGTAAACCAAATACCCAATGTACTTTCTTCCTCCAACTACAATACGCACCGCAGTTTACATATTAGTACATTTTTAGATCTATGTAAATTTTTTATTTTATTGAAACAGAATACATCCTTATACTGACAGCTAAATATTTTTGTGGTGCATTTAATAACCTAAGGCCTATCTTTGATATTGGAGCAACAATCGTTGTCATCAAGAAGTTTGAAAACCTCATCTATCTTTTCATCTGAAAAACCACTGGTGGGTGGGGGTGGGATGTTTGTCAGAGCAGGACCAAACCAAGAAGTCATTCTGACTCATAGTGTTATTCACTGTACCAAAACATATTACTGTTGTATTATTATGTAGCCCAGGAGTATTCAAATCCTGGGGGGTAGGAGTCCAGATTGTCCTGCTGGAGTCATTTGGAAGTCTGGAACCATTATAATCAACTGTGAACTATAGTCAGCCAACTATGAATAATTTAAATGAATTGTTCAAATCCGCCTACCAATGATACAACAGTGTGAAATTAATGTGTTGCCTGTTCTGTTGTAATGGATAATACAGAAGTCATACGTTTCTACACAGAATTCTTATTTTTTGTATTATATTGAAGAACTTTTTACCACATGGTATTTAACTATTCATGCCAACTAACTGTACACTATTTTGTGGTGCCTTTTTAAAGAACATTTGGTTCATTACTTAACTGTAAAACAATACATCTGAAAATAATTTTCTTTGAATAGGATTGCCTTGTCTCATGGAGCTCCCTGTACCTGGTCATTTAGCTCTAAATTGGGAACATGTTCAACATTGCCAAACACTTTAAGACGCTTCATACCTCCAGCACTATCCAAAACCTACTTTTCATCAGTTTAACAAATGTCTGTATTTCTGTTCTTCAATTGGCCCACAGATAATCTACGATGAAGGCCCACTCTATATCTTCGCCAAAAGCGATGAGGTCCGGAAGCAGTGGATACACAAGCTTAAGCATGGTCAGTCAGTATTAGCCTTATCATAAACCGAACACTAAGCCTGATAAAGAATAGATCAAGAGAGACATGAGACACTATAAGCATATCCTGAGGTCATATAATCTAGTCAGATCTACAAGTCTATGCTATTTGCCAGTGTTGATCCAATGTCTCCACAGCCTTTTCAAATACTGGGTGTGATAACATGATTTTGCAACATTATGGCTATGCAACACCATTCCAATGTCAGACTCATTCACTGTTCTGTGCATTGTGTTTAAGTGGTACGCTTCAACAAGGACCTGATGCAGAAGTACCACCCATGTTTCTGGATGGACGGCATGTGGCAGTGCTGCCAGCAGGAAGTCAAGCAAGCCATGGGCTGCCGGGTGCTGGAGGCCAAGAATGGAGGTCAGTGACGTGGTCAGAAACCCGTCCATTAAAATAAGGTAGTGAAGGTACAAGCCTTTGTAATGAGGAAGTAAATGGACATATTTCATGTAAAGACTATTAACAATAAACTATTATTTGTTTTTAAAGAGCTGTAGTGCAGTGTATTTAAATGTTTGTCATTGTATGCTTCTGATGTGTTTTACTGCTTAGGTTAAGCATGCAGGACTCTTGTATGATACATTATAATAATCTTACAATGATCCAGACTCATTTCTAGCCATGTTTTATGTTGATACTTAGAAAAACATCCTTATAATAACTGAACATATGTACCAGCAATATTTAAGTAATATGTAAATGAGTACTAAAGGAAAATTCAACAATGCATTGACTGCTGTCACAGGAAACACCCTGACATGAAGCTCTCCCTTTGTCATACAGGGTTTTCCAAGGGGTCTCGAAGACAATCTAGAAAACCACTTCCCCCAACGCCAGAAGAGGTATTTGTTCAACATAATCACTTGTACATTCAGTCACAGTATCTTTTCATCTGACTGACACAGGAAATCATTTACTACCCACTGTCAATGTTGTCCCCCGTCCTTTTTTTACAGGAGAAACCTTTGAGGCCTTTACCTCCACAGCCTCTTGAGCAGCCTGCACTCTCCACAGGAATGACAGTGATTGCGGAATATGCATACACACCTGGCACACCCCAGGATCTGGAGCTGAGGAAGGATGAAGAGTACACCATTCTAGAGATGTCTGACGCCAACTGGTGGAAGGCCCGGGACAAATATGGGTAAGGGAGCAGAGGAGTAGATTATGAAGAAACAGATGGGAGAAGAAAAGGATTATTCTAGTATCAATTAAAAAGGGTTATAATACAACCTGAATCCATTGTGTGTATCCGGTTGTGTATGCACTACAATGGCACTTTTAAAACTTAACAAAATACAGTCTTATCAACATGTAAGTACATTAAGAAAGATTGGACAGAGCCATGCCCCTGTAACATCTTGCTCCCACAAATGTAATTAGGACCGGTGAGGTGATCCAGATATTTAGCTGAAGGGGCATTTGCACATTAAAGTCCCTGGTGCATTTAAACTGTTGGGATGAAATTGTGTAGTATTACCAATAATCCACAAAGGATGACAATCGTAACATTTTATAATATTATGGGCAGGGTGGACATATCATAAGGTAGAATAGGCAAATGCCTCAGGCCTCACGTTATCAGGGGCCCAGTAAACTTGTCATAATTTACAATATTATACAAAACAATTGCGAGCCACTCAGTTAACATACTCAAGTGCAATGGTTTGTTAATTAATTTCAGTCATTTGTTTGACCTGCTGGTTGCCATTATTTCTACAGCAGACTTAATGAATAACTATCATGTTTGCACAGAGACATTTGCTTTATTATGTCTCAATAGCATAGAGAAGAATAAAACATTTTGAGCTGATAATTTTTTATTGTGTAATGAATACAATTAACTAATTTGTGAATATAATTTATTGATATTCCTTTAGAAAGGTATATTATTTTCTTTAAATGAAAGATTATACTTTGCAATCATTAATTCATCAAAAACCTTCATGTAAAGGTTAGGGTTAGGTTTAGGTAATTTTTTTGCCTTCTCTTTGTGGTACTACTTAAACTGTTAGGGAGCTTTCTTGCTCGCAGACCTGCTTCAGGTCAGGGCTTTGCCTCAACCATTCCTTATCCCTTAATTTCTTCTTTTTTGATCCATTATGCTTTAGTTTTGATTTTGTGTTTTGGATCATTGTCCTGTTGCAAGATTTATGTTCGATTCAGATTCAGGTTATTGAGAGATGGCCTCACATTCTCCTCAAGAATTCTCTGGTATGATATGGAATTAATGTTTGACTCAAAGCTGGAAAGTCCAAAGGCTCAAAAGAAGCCCAAATCATAATGCTATGCTTTACAGTTGGTATGAGTTTTTTTGGGCAAAGGTAGTGTTTTGTTTTAGGAAATGATGGTGTCTGGCATTCTGACCAAACAAGTTCACCTTCGAGTAATTTCTCTAGTGTATGTTCCAGCAGTGTTGGTCTTTACCCAAAACTGTCTTTACCCATAGGTGTTGTCTGGCAAACGGCAATTGTGTCTGGATATTCTATTTTCAGGGCAGGCCTCCCATGTATGCCAACTTTGTGCAGTCTCTTTCTGAGAGTTGACTCATACAGTTGACATTTATTGTGTCAAGACATGCATTTAGATCCCTTGATGGTATTTTTAGAGACTTTGATTAGTGTTTTTTGGTTAGCTCTTGGCCTGAATATTTTCTATTTAGATCAGTGTTTCCCAACCCTGCTCCTGGAGGCACACTGCCCTGCATGTTTTAGATCTCTCCCAGGTGTGATAGAGCAGGGAGAGATCTAAAACATACAGGGCAGTGTGCCTCCAGGAGCAGGGTTGGGAAACACTGATTTAGATCGCGAGTGGAGAGGAATTTTCTCAATTTGTGGATGATTTCTTGGACAGTGGAATTAAGTACTTTGAATTTCTTTGAAATTGCTTTTTAATACACTCATAGGCATTAATAATCTCTCTTCTAAGGGCCATGGATAGGTATTTTAATGAATGTTAGCTCAGATATTTCTCCAATTATTTAAAAAAAGATAGTGTGTGTTGATTTTAAGATATTCTCAGGGATTTTTTGCTTCATTATATAGAGACAGTGTGGAAAGAGCATAATTCTGCTGGAAGAAATGCGTGCCCTGGAGGCAGAAGTTCATACAGCTCGACCACCATACACAGTCACAGTACACTTCAATTGAGACAAGGCATTTTAATAAGGAGAAATTCATACTATTCTTTTGATTATTGGTTAAGTTAGGCACAGTCAGAGTAGGCGGTTAAGCAATAAGGCATATGTAGGTGTGTATTGTCGCCAATTGACCATAACTAAGAGCTGAGTGCCGAGATACCGCTCATAGCAGTGGTATATTGGCATTATATCACAAACACCCAATGTGTTTTTGCCGTTTTAAATAGCTACTGCCAGCACTTGACTTGGGATAAAATAAGTGCAGGAACTGACAACTCGCACACTATGAGACTATGTTCATATATATAATTTATGTTCCTATATGTTCATATGTATGAATATATGAGTTATTAAGGCTTCTTTCACTGACACTTTGAGTAGCACCTGGTCTCCCATATGTGCCTTTAAAATGTTGTGCATGAACAGGGGCAGACTTAGTGATGTTAAGGCCTGAAGCCGATTCCAGTCTGAGGCCCCCTGCCACCCCATGTAAAAAAGAAATATGTTTAACACCCAAAAAGTATTGGTTCTCTAATCCTCTAAGGAGGGTTTTTACAAAACAAAATAAGAATGTGATCTGAGAATTGATCCTTAATAGTAAAACAGGTGGTTTGATCCCTGACTATCTGAAAGTCTTGATGTATCAGACTGCAAAAAATATTCCTGTTCTAAGCCCAGTAGCCAGTAGCATTTAAAGCGTTCCAGTTCCCTTTTTAGGTAAAAGAGCTGCCTGGGATGTCTGGGATGTGGTACTTTAGAGATCCAGATGGGTATGCAGTAGAAATCTGTAGATAAAATCCTGGTACTGTGGGGTGGACATTTCCTTGCTTAGAATGATGTCTTTCAGATGGGATGGTAAACAGGTTTCAAGACTATCTGTGGTCACTAAAGATCCTATCGTAGTTATGCCATGAGATAAGAGTAGCTAAGTAACCCTGATGTCTTAATAAAATGTTCCATCTTGATTCATTAATCCTCTCTACTCTAACGTTCCTTTAGATAAGCGCTAGGTAAATGACTTATATGTTAATGAAAAGTATTACGTAGATACATAAAGCTAGATTAAAATGTTGCGTTTTACAATATGTTTTGCACAGAAGCAAATTAACATCAGAAGATTGTTGTGTGGTCTTCCTTTGCAGCAAGGAAGGATATATTCCTAGTAATTACGTTGTGGAGGCTGGAAATGAACTGGAAAGATTTGAGTGAGTATAGAAATCTCATTACAAAACATTCACTACAAAACCACTCCTTGAGAACACTTAAAATCTCTTCCCCCAGGATTATGTTCAATGGTACACACAAAACGTAATGCATTTCTTATTGGATATTCATGTTTGGAACATAATTTAAGGGTTATTTAAACATAAAATATGTTTCATGTGGCCCACTTGAATACCCATTGCTATGAAGTCATTATTCAACATGTACATTTCACCTACTCTATTTGCCACAGGTGGTACTGCAAGAGCATGAACCGCAGTCAGGCAGAAAATCTGTTGAAGGCTGAGGTATTGTCAGTGAAAAAAAATAAACCTGTGTCTAATCTGTAAAACTAATCTGTAACTTTGAATATTTTACATGCTCACACCAGCCACACAAAAGGATATGCATTGCATTGATCATCTTTGAGAATAATACTCAAATTATTTTAGTTGTGGCCCTCCGAGAGGTCCTTATACTGGTGCAAATGTTCCCTTTGTCACCATCAGAAAATATCTTTCAAAGACAAAACTTTGCTGTGTGCACTTTTGCTACTAAATGACAATGTAATACTGCGTTTGCACTGTTTGTAACTCTGTAATGGAGGATTTAGACTAAAATATATTTAATTTATTCTTTCCCCAGAACAAAGATGGTGGTTTCTTAGTACGAGACTCAAGCAAAGTTGGAAAATATACTGTTTCTGTTTTCACCAAGGCTGGGTGAGTTTCACTGAAGGCACACAAAGACTCTGTATGCATTTCAAAATGGCACAATATTCCCTTTATAGTGCACAAATATTGATCAAAGCCATTTACAATTTGGGACAAATCCTGGTTGTAGACATATTGAATTTAGAGAAGATTATATTCGCACAATCCCTATCTAAGACCTACATCAATAATTAAATTCCCATTTTAGTATTATCACCGTAATTTCCTCAAATTACAGTTTGAATTAAATTATCTTTTAGAGTGTTAATGTCACTGGTCAGACAACCCTTTATATGTTTATACTGCAATGTTTGTCCTGTAAATAGAGATGTGGAAGTGGGAATTATTTAAAACAAATAAAGTGGTCAATGTCAGATGCCATGTGCAATAATTGAAATGGTAAATGTAAAACACAAAAAATGAATTGAAATGTAATTATTGTTGCGAGGGTAAAGGTCCAGTCTCATTCCATTTCTATACATTGAAGATTGTTGAAACTGCAATTAATTTGAAGATAAATGATCCACCTTATGATGGATATTTAATATTTGATTACACTTTAAGTGAGATTACCATTTGCAATGACCACAAACCTTAAATCTACTAACCCACATTGGCAACTTATTTTTTATGTACTGTATTACTTTGGAACATCTGGCAATGATCAAAGGTAACACACAAAAGGACAGTGGGAATTGGATCATATGCAGACCATGAATGGACAGTGATAATAAAAACTGCTCAGTTGCTGATGAACACGGAAACAGCCACCTGAAGAGGAAAACATATGTAAATGTTTCCATGCAAAACCAGGACTAATCTATTTGCACTACCGTACAAGTCACCAAATATATCGGCTTGCCTTTCAACAAGCGACTTTTAGCTCCTGTTAGCTGCTCCAGCAAGTTTTATAAAAGTAACAGACCATATAAAGAATAGGATGCCACGGTGGACTCCACCATGGTAATGATACTTATCTATGTAAGCAACACTGCACTCCATTAAATCAAAGATTCAGCTATATGGATAACATAAACAGAAAAAACATATGAGGTTTAGGCACAATAACTTGATTTAGAAAACTAATGGTGTGATGTCTGGACCTTAATAGGAATCTAAAACTGTCTTTGGAGTGTTATATAACCTTTAAATGCACCTCCCACAACCTAGCTTTGCTTAATCAAATCTTAAACAAAATTATAAGTAGCCTTTTATTGTGGCCAGCCTAAGGCATACCTGTGCAATACACATGCTGTCTAATCAGCATCTTGATATGCTACACCTGTAAGGTGGATGGATTTTCTCGGCAAAGGAGAAGTGCTCACTAACACATTAGATAGATTTGTGAACAATATTTGAGAGAAATAGGCCTTTTGTGTGCATAGAGAAAGTCTTAGATCTTTGAGTTCAGCTCATGACAAATTATTATTTATAATTTTGTTCAGAGTATTTTGTAATTAGTGGGGAAAAATCCAATACTGACATCTGAAATCCATGTGAAACTTAATTCTACACCTAAATCTTCTCACTGTTGCTCATCAGGGAAAGTGCTGGTAGCTGCAGACACTACAACATCTGTACCACCCAACAAGGCCAGTTCTACTTGGCAGAGAAGCACAATTTCAGCAGCATCTCAGACCTCATTAACTATCACCAGCACAATGCAGCAGGTACAACTTCTGCAATTACATCTCTGTGTAATCCCCAGGTTCTAACAAAACCAATTGAAGCCTTCCCCTAATGAAGAAAATTCAAAGTTCTATAAGCTGAGTTTGTTTAAAATGAAGGGAAATGTTTTACCCAAACAAGATATTGAATGTGACTGTAATTTGGGAAATACAGAATCTCTATTTTAAGACACATAATTCTTCCTTATTTAATCAAACTTATTCTAGTGGGGTTTTAGATATCAGATTTGTTGCACATAATAAATCCAAATAAATCTTTATGTCTATTGGTAAATATGTAACTGATTTGAATACAGTATTGAAGTGATTTTGGCTTATTCTTTTAGGCAGATTGCTTCAGTTTGTTCAGTTTGGCTTGATTATGCTTTTCAATCCCAATAATAAAATAGGGCCACTGATTCCCCATGGGCTTGAGATCAGGACTTTCAGGACTTTGACTGGGCCACTGGAGGACATTCACCTTTATGTCCTTGAGCCATGGTTTACCTTGTGCTCACTGTCATAACTCACTTTAATTTACAAATTTTAAAGCGGGAGTAGTAAATGTAGGGTATATTCCGTCACTTTGGTGATTTATGACCCTGGTGGGCAGGGCTTTCAGATTGATTTGACAGGTGGGCGGGACATACGGTTTGCTGTGTGTGACTTCCGGTGTGACGTATGTACTTCCTGTATGACGTGTGTTAGGGCGGGACATTTGGAATGAAGTATGCATGTCGAATAACTTTGTAATTCATGATTGCATCTCTGCTGACCATTTGTAATCAGCACATATGACATCCCATTAAGCAAAGGAAGTTAAAAAGACATTTAAGACATATTTCTGGTTGAAAAGAGGTTGAAATGACATCTTTCAAATTATTTTGCCCAGTAAGAGGGTATGCTGTTTTGGGGCAACCATTTTGGCTAAACAGCAACACCTTAACAACCAAACATTCCAGAGGCCAAAAATACCAGAATATTTATTAAATTTAATATTAACATGTTGTATGCACCATTGCAGGTATGGTGAGCAGGCTGAAATACATTGTGTCAAGTCGAGCCCAAACTGCTCCATCTACAGCAGGGCTTGGTTATGGTGAGTTAGTCTATTTTAATGCATTCCTAGTGAGTGTTTCAGTCTGTTGTCTATCTGTCTCTCTGTTTGTTGTCAGGCCAGAAGATATGTAACTTTAAAAAAAATTTACTTTATATTTTGTACTGCAGGGATATGGGAAATTGACCCACGCCACCTCACCTTCATCAGGGAGCTAGGAAATGGGCAGTTTGGTGTGGTTAAGTATGGAAAGTGGCAGGGCCAGCACGACGTTGCAATTAAGATGATCAAGGAGGGATCAATGTCAGAAGACGATTTCATAGAGGAAGCCAAAGTTATGATGTAGGTGCAAAGGATGTCACACTTTTTACGAGTACCACTTTCACTTTATTCAGCCCACAAAGTGGCTCCAACCCAGAGACATTATTATGGCTAACACAAAGATTATTTCCTGTCTGCACCACCAAAGAGTTTACAGTTTGCCTGTACAAGTGGTATTTCATGAATCCCTACGTTCTGCAAAAGCCAACCCCCTTGTCCTCTGGAAGCAGTGGCTTAGACCACACAATAACTCTAGGCCACAAATGGCCTAAATTCTCTCCACATAGAGTGGCAGTATTCAACCCAGTTACGGATCGACGTAACTGCTACTTCTCTTTTCTTTTCACTTCAACCAGGAAACTCCGCCACGCAAACTTGGTGCAGCTGTATGGGGTCTGCACCAAACAAAGGCCGATCTACATTGTCACTGAGTTCCTAGTCAATGGCTGCCTCCTGAGCTACCTGCGGGAAGGGCTGAAGCAGCACCCATCCCCGATCCAGCTTCTGGAGATGTGTAAGGACGTCACAGAGGGAATGGCCTATCTGGAGTCTCAGCAGTACATACACAGAGACCTGGTAAGAGATGTACTAAGAAATCTGCCAGTTGTAGATCAAGTATTTCGAAGATAAAGCAGATCTGATACTGACATGGTTCTGTATTATCCCAAACTACACTAAACTGGGCTCAAATAACAAAAATTCTGTGTTTTTTTTCAGGCCGCTAGAAACTGCTTGGTAGATACTAATGGGACCATTAAGGTCACTGACTTTGGATTGTCAAGGTAAAGACAATAGATGGTGTGCTTGGTTATGGCAACTGTTTGAAATAAGCAGACACTGTAGAAATACCTGACAAACAAATCAACAGGGGGTTCTGACAGCATTAACTCTGACAAGTTCACAACTCTCCCTGTCCTTTCAGGTACGTTCTAGATGACGAGTACACAAGCTCTGTCGGCGCCAAGTTCCCTGTGCGCTGGTCACCTCCTGAGGTCCTTCTCTACTGCAGATTCAGC
Organism: Esox niger; assembly: GCA_016801105.1. Classification (NCBI taxonomy): domain Eukaryota; kingdom Metazoa; phylum Chordata; class Actinopteri; order Esociformes; family Esocidae; genus Esox; species Esox niger. The sequence continues at coordinate 5,776 of JACXGJ010007482.1, read as the reverse complement.
AGCAAGTCAGACATATGGGCTTATGGTAAGTATCTTAGGGTCTTAGATCTGTTTAGTCTTTCTTGTCATCTTGGTATGGCCATTGTCATGGCAAACTTTGTCTAGCTTTGTATTCCTCTGGCTAGCATTTAATATGTATTGACAAGGTTACCATACTCTCCATAGGGGTTTTAATGTGGGAGATCTACACTTTGGGGAAGATGCCATATGAACGGTTAAACAACAACGAAATAGTGGACCAGGTGTCCCGAGGCCATCGTCTCTATCGTCCCCAACTGGCCAATGACAAGGTCTACAACATCATGACCAGCTGTTGGTTGGAGGTATGTTACAGTGTGTTACAATGTAACATAGCCAGAATAATGTTGGGTCTAAGATTTGTATATAGGCATTTGATGTGATGTGTTATCTGTGTGTTTAGGAGAGCTTTTTATGTTTTAAACTGTGGTGGACCCTCCTATTCACATGAAAGATAATCAAATCTCCCACGAATGTTCCCAAACTAAATTTTCTGTAATGACAGACTTTTTTGATCTATAAATCAAAAAATATATAAATATATACACATTGAAAAGATTAAGTAAAGCCAGACTGCTAAATGGCACTGATGCCATTCAGAAGTATTATTCTCTGTAGTTTGGTACAGTATTATATTATGCCAATTAGAAATGTATTATAAATAATGTAGGCTAATACTATATGTTATTTTGAAATTAATTTAAAAAAACAATATACAGTGCTGCTTCAAACTATGTGAACCACTTGTGTAATTATAGTATTTTTTGTTTTTTCCTTGAAATCTTTATTTAATCAGACCAGTCATTTTCATCTGACATAACAGGTTTACATACAATTTAGGTTTAGAGGAAATCATGCATGTGGTATAAAAATGATATTCAAAAGGAATTAATGCAGGTGCAAAAAAAGTGAACCCCAATTTGTTTTGGTTAAATCAAGTAAGTAAGTAAGTTGAATCAGGTGGGTAAATAGTTGGGTACCAAATGAACCAAACAAAGAAGAGATCTTCATAAATGTGTTTGGGCACATTATCAGTACTTGTCTGTACTGATAAATACAGACAAGAAACCAGGTTAATTTGGTGTTATCCTTAAAGGGAAATGCAAAACCCACAATGCTGAAAGGAAAGAAGATTTTAGAGGACAGCAGTATGGGGAAGGTTATACAAACATGTAAAAAATGTTGAGCTTCATCGGTCCATGAGGCAAATAATTAAAACATGGTGAACATTTAACATGACAGCAGCTCGGCCTAGAAGTGGACACCCTTCCAAAATGTCCCCATAAGCCACAAATAAAACAATGAATCAGGTAAATCGGGAGATTTGCAGACCTTTCTTGCTGCATCTCAGATGACTGTGCATGCTTCTAAAAAAAGAACACTGATCAAAATGGCATTTATGGCAGGGTTGCTAGAAAGAAGCCTCTGCTGTAAAAAAGAACCAAACACCCTGTCTTAATTTTGCCAGTAACCAACTAGACAAATCTGAAAGTTTCTTTAAGTCCATTCTCTGGAGTGATGAGTCCAAAATTCACCTTTTTGGTCACAAGCAGAATTACTGTTTGGCAAAAATCCAACATTGCCTACTACCAAAAGAACATTATCAAGCATGGACGTATAAATGTCAAGATCTCGCTTTTCTTCCTCTGGACCTGTTTGAATGCACAGCGTCAAGGGAACCATGTCTTCTGAGGTATACCATTGAGATTCTTGAACGTCAGGCCATCAGTCAAGGAACTATATGTGCTTCTAAAAAGACAACGACCCAAAGCTTTGTGGCAAATCTCACAAAGATCGGCTCAGGAGGAAGGTTTGTGTTTCAGATTGGCCAAGTCATAGACCTGACCGTAATCCCAATCAAGATGCTGTGGCAGGACCTGGAGCAAGCAGTACATGCCAGACATCCCTAAAACTTCACTCAATTGGCTGAGTTCTGTAACGGGAAGTGGGCAAAATTCCCCCCCCCCCAAATGGATGTGACTGATTTGTGGCTATAGGAGATATTTTCTCCAAGTTATAGCTGCTCACTGGAGGTTCTACAAGCTATTGAATGAAGGGGTTCACAATTTCACACATGAACATTTTAATTTGTTAAATATTTGAAATGTATTGATTACGAAATTGTGTTAAGATAAGAATTTTATACGTTTATTTTAATATTTTGTACAAAAATAATGACAATGTGTCATGGTTCACATACTTTCAAGCAACACTGGTTTTCTAAATATAAGTTGTCTCAACAAATCTACCTACAACAAATAAACAAAAAACATTGTTATTAGTTGTGCTTTATATGGTTCATATTGAAAATGCTCAGTCTTTCTAAGTAAATACAGTTTGCAACCTCATTGATCCATTTCAGAAACAAATAGTACCTAACTATTCAGGTTATAGTAACATTGCGTCAACAATGGTTTACCATCACCCTTGTGTCTTATCTCCCCTTTTGGTTTTACTGGTAGAAGGCGGACGAAAGACCCACCTTCCAGGAGCTGTCACTGACTGTGGAGGATTTGCTTTATGAGCTCCAGTAGATTCAACCACCCCTTTCTAAGATTGAGATGGTTTACGGACTCATCCTTCTGGCAGATAAACTCACTTACGCAGCAAAGACTCAATGCTTAATTGCCTATGGGCCTCATCCATTCAGGGACCTGCCTTTCGAGCCATCCTATGACATCTGAGAAATACATTGTAGTTGAACATTACAAGCTCCAGTAATGTGAAAAACAGTAGTGAAATACAATATTTGAGAATGTTACTGCTGTTGATTGTGAACATGTTGTTTTAAATGTTTTTACTTATTTATTTCTCATATTTCTATTATTCCCATCACTGATGAACTACATTGAAAAATAATGTTTTCTACAAGTTTTTTTTGCAAATTCACACAAATTTGTAGAAAGTATAACAGAACTGTATCTACTGAAAATGTGGTTTCATTAAATTATTGAAAAATAACCATAGCCTTCGTTGCAGTGTCAGGGCTTCAGTTTATTAGAGAAACATATTGCACAATGATATTTAGCAGATCTTATTTAAAGGTTTATTATACCCACTACTGTATGTGGTATACACAAGTGTAGTTGTGTACACTACATACACACAAACAAACTTGTACCTGGTTTATTACATTTCAGAAACACACAAAAACAAGTAGTTATGGCATCACACATAATACATGACATGCTCAACTTTGTTCCATCTCCCCAGATTAATGAGTAACTAGATACAGCTGGTGAGATTAACTTTAAAGTTCCTCCCCTAGCAAGTCTTTCCTATCACAGCATTAACGTTGACGGAAACTAGGTTGTGGCACCTAAAAAGTATTTCCAGCTACAACACAAACATTAACGATAGCTAGCTTGTCGACCTCAAATTAAATAAATAAATACTACCCATTCGGAAACACTGCCTACTTTAACTGCCCTTGTTTTTCCGATATCCCAATTTACAAACGAGGAGCAATAACATCCAATTTCTCCAAACTTAGAATAACAGATAACAGAAAACGGATAACGACCCGTGATCATAATGAAATTGTGATCCATTCTTCTGTCTAGGGTCCGATAACGGTTGGCCACGAGGTACACAGACCCTGACTGGTGTTAGGTAGGGGAATGATATCCTCAGAGCCATTTAGCTTTGAGCAAAGCTCTCGATATACAGGTACATTTTCGTTCCTACCCTCACCTATGTTCATAAATGCTGGGTCATGACCGCTGCTCCTTTGCATTGAAAGGAGCCAGTTGAGGTGGTTCGGGCATCTGGTAAGGATGCCACCAGGACGTCTCCCGAGGGAGGTATTCCAGGCACGTTTATATTTCGACAATGGCCTGGGAACGCCTCGGGATCCCCCAGTCGGAGCTGGCAAATGTAGCTCGGGTAAGGGAAGTTTGGGATCCCCTGCTGGAGCTGATGCGCCGGCGACCCCACAGTGGATACAGAGGTTTCCACTGACCGTTGTTACATCATTTTGTTCTCTACAAATCACACGAAGTACAGTAAAGATTTTGATCTTTAATATATTTTCTTTATCAAGACCCGAAGTGTGATTAAGTGTTCCCTTATTATTGTTATTTTTCGAGCAGTGTATACACAGTGCATGCCCAAACTCAGATTACTTTGTGGTGTGTGTGACAGAGAATTCTGGTGTATTTCACTACTGGCAGTTGAACATCAATGAGTTTTCAAATTTAAACGATACTCCCTCTATAGCGAATCACAGAAATAAATGGACTTCCAAAAAACATATATGTGATAAGTTTGGTTTTACAATAAATCATGCATATAGTAGAAACATTTATTTGAGAAGGAATTTGTGCAGGTTAAAAAATGAGTGAACCCCAAGTTGCATTGATTAAATCAAGTCTGTTAGTTTATCAGGTGGGAAAATAATTGGGTACCAAATGAACAAATCAAAGGAGAGATCTGTAGAGTTTAGAAAGACAGATAGAGACAGTAACAAATAACATGGTATGGTGTTATTCATACAACTGAATGTAAAACACACCATGCCAAAAGGAAAGAAGATCGCAGAGGCGATCAAAGCAATGGGTTAATAATCTTACATAAAGAAATAAAAATTGAGAAATATTGCCATATTTTGGCATTCAAACATTAATTATAACTACTCGATTAATACGTAGTAGCTAAATAGTATGACGTTGGGAGGGTGAAATCCTAAGGTAGTCTTGTTTTTGTCCAATCAGAAATGGCTGAAATCTCTATAGCAATGCATTAAAAAATAATATCATTATTTATAAAAAGAGAATGAAATGGCAAAATTCTATGGAGATAGATTTTTATCAAAATGTTGTAAACTTGAAAGTAGCGAATCACAAATATATAATGTAATTGTCAAATACAAATCATAGTAAAAAAATATGTGCATACAGTTTCACAAATATGTCAAAATCCAAAAACAAATAATTCATTGTTAACAAAAACTAAGTAGGACAATGAAATACCTTTTCAGTAATCTTTTTGTTAATTTCCTGGCATTTGTCACCTGCATTTTACAGATGTGTGACGTGCATTACGTTTGTGAATTGCTTTGCATATTTGGGAGTCGCATTTTACGGATCGGTTTGTCACAGAATCCAGATTAGTACCTCCATAGTTCCAGTTATGCTTAATCTACAGAATGTTTAAAATATAATGTCAAAATAACAAATCTCATAATTACTTGTATAAATAACGCGTTGGATAATAAATGTGATTTATGTTCACACAGTTTACAATTCTGCATCACTTTAGGCTGTATGTTGTTGATATCTACAATTCACAGTATTGTGTGGACTTTTATTTTGAAACAATAAAGACAACCATGGGTTAGAACAAGAGGAAGTGCAGTCAAATGAGAGTTTATACTTTCAATCTACCAGCTACCAAATTGTATATTGCCCATCTGTCTGCTCTGTCTAGTATCCTATTACACTACACAATCTATACCAATAAACATGAACAAATATTAGCCTAACAGTTAAAAAATATGTAGATCTAACAAGGCTGAGATGAGCTAGCTAGTCAATATTATGTTACTGCACGCCAGAGGTAGTCAACAAAAAGCAACATGCTAGCTGTACATTGAGCAAAGCTTATTGCTGTAGATACCAAATACTCTTACACAGTAGTTAAATCAGCCAGTGGCTAACGCCATACAGTTCATAGATGCTATTTGTGGTGGAGGTAAACTTAGTGAAAAATGTTAGTCTGTTTAACTGTATCAGTATCATTCATGAATGGCCAATTAGCT